>VZTH01010337.1:2042791-2074280 GCA_013397815.1 Aleadryas rufinucha
GGCTGCCCCTGCCCTGCCCTGCCCGCCCGCGGTACCTGCGCTCCGCCCGCCGCTCCGTCCCCGTGAGGGGCCCGCTCTCGCCCCCTGCCCTCACCGGTAAGGGCCGCGCGCGCGCCGGCGCCGCTCCCAGCGGCCGCAGGCCCGGGAGCTCCGCGGGGCCAGGAAACCGCCGAGCGAGCCCTGCTCCTGCGCGGGGCCTGGCGCACCGCCAGCCTGGGGGCACACAGCTGCTAAATCCACCTTGTTATAAACATCTCTGATTTCTGACGCGTTTGGAGTTAGCAGAGAATCTTAACACCAAGGTAACACTTCCACATCACCATAACAAAGCCATTAAGTATTACTAATACTAAATTAACCAAATTGTAGAAAAAGCTGCTGTGACTGTTGCTAATAGGATAACTTCGTGTGAGATGTAGGTTAACATAGCTGCTGGCTATTTGCAGTAAGATTGGCCAGGCTGATGTAAGCCAGGGGAAAGCCCAGGTTTTTATTGTTAATACTTTCAAACCTTCTCACCTTTGATATTTTCTCATCCTCCCATTAGCATGACTAAAGCCAAGTTCTAAACATTCTATCTAGGCTTACAAACTTCTATTTCATGTTCTGCCAAGCTTCTACCTACCGTTTTCTGTCATCAGGCAATATATTAAGTCTGTTAAATTAAGATTGAATGTGATAGGGCTGCTCTGTCTAGGGGCCATCGCCAAATGACTGAGTCAGCTGTATCAGAGCATTTATCATACCACTATCTGTTGGCCCTTGAGCAGCAAAATGAGGAGCAGAGACCTGCTGAGGTTTGTCCATTAACTGCAGACCCTTCCAGCCCATCTAACTGTACAATTGTGTGTGCGTTCCTGAGATGGTTGGTATTGACCCATCTATTTATCTATTGGAAACAGGTGATTCACAAGATGACAAATGGGCACATATACTAGCAGAGAAGCAACAATTCCAGGAAATAGTTGTCCTAAAAAAAAAAATGCAGTCCTGGTTGCTGAAGATTTTTCGGAAATAACTGCAAACTCATTCATTTCATGGAGGAGTACCCATGTTTCAAACCTTAGGAAAAATGCATCACCAAGCAGTGTATTTTCTGACTAATGAACTATTCACAGTTAAAAAAATACACTGAACTAAAAGATAATTTAAAAATATTATAATAATTTTTAAAGATAATTGCAGCCAAATATACCCCACTCTGATTACTAATGGATATAATCCCCCCGACTGCGAGTTCTCTTGTTTCTATTCAACTGGTTAAATTTGTGTTAGAAAATATTATATTAAAGTATCAGTAGCAAAAAAACCCCAACAAAACAGGAGACTGTCCTTTCCAACGTTCAGATTCTTAAAAGATACAAAACCTGAAGGGAAAATGTAGTGAAGTACAAGGGCATGGAAGAGAGTGGGCCAAAAGACATTCCTAACCAAGTGGGTCTGGTTTCATGGGCACAGGATGCACATACAGCAGAACAAGCAGGCACCTTGAGGAGTGATGAAGGTACTTCCGGAATTATTTTTTCCTTCTCCATTGACGCATTTTTATAGCCAGGAATGTGCTGAAGCTCTGAAACAGTGCTATGGAAGAGGGAAAATGCACAGGTTGTGCCCTGCTCAGTGATCCCTGGGCTTGGTGTTAAACAGCAGAAACTGCAGAGACTTGTGCACTTACCCCACATTCCCAATGGCCCTTACTAATCACCAACAACCACTCAGTTAGTGGAAGAGCTACTACAGATTCTTGCCTTTACGTGACTGGCAGTGTACTGTGCACTGTGTGTTTGCTCTCAAGGAGCTTGGCAAGCAGGGGAACATAGAACGTGGTTTTTGCGATGCAGAAGGAGTTAAGGAGCCATGTGCCTGAGCTCCCTGCAGACAAGAACAATATGAGCCCCCTGACAAGCCAGGCAGGCAGCTCTGGCTCAGCAGATAGCAGGAATATGGACTGAAGGGCAAAGACATCTCACGATTCCAACAGCCATTCATATCCTAGGGAGATTTCAGAGAGCTCTCTTGTCATGTTTTAAGCCGTGGCTGCATTTCTCTTTGTCAGAGTGCATTTGCTAGTTGCACTGCTGAGTTTTCATATGCAAGTCAGCCTACAGCAGTTTCCAGTAATGGCATCTTATGCAATTTCTGACCTACTTTAACACATTGGGGCACTTGGAAACACAAGATCCACTGCAGTAGCTTTCTGCTTGACAGTGTGACACTGCAGCAGGAAGCACAAGTCTTTAGACAAACACATGGATCCACTAAAATACAGGTGACATACAGACTTTAATTTTCAAGGTATTTGTCAAGCCATTAGGAGCATCCAGATCAATCATCATACGCATTATTTTTAGCTGGAGACTCTGCATGTTATTTCAAAAAGATCAAACAGTCAAGTCAGTAAGCTGTTACAGATGCACTGACCTGCGTGCTCTTTCTTGGCCCTTCTAGGCTGCAGTTTCCTGAAGAACAGCTCAGTGAGAGCTTGGTGTGACCGGTGATAAACCATGACCTGGTTGCAGTACAGAGATCTTTTTTTGTCCCATCTGTCTGTGTTCAGAAGAAAGATGTCTTCTTCTACACATCCTGCCAAACTCCAGCAATAAATGGAAGGTCTCTGAGAACTAAAGGTCTTATCAAAGAGGGTCTTTGATACTCTTTTATTAATTCCACTACCAAATGTGAACCTAACACTACTAACAGGGACCTAACACTACTAAAGGAAAGACAGCATACAGAATCTTTCCTACCATTAATTAGAACTAAGCCTTAAACAGGAGTAGTAAGAAATTGGGATTACTATCCCTTCCTTCTCCCCCATGAGAAACAGGACTCCAGACACATTTCACTGTGTGGAAATTCCAAATTTGTAATCTGATTAAGGTGTCTGCCCACAGTTGTTTGAGTGGGCCAGCAGATACTTGTCACTGCAAACTATGTTAAAGTTCAAGATCTACAGAGCAGTGTAGATCTTCAGAATAATGCTGGAAAGGTTGGTTTGGTTTTGGTTTTTTCCCTACCCAGGCTCTGTTATTAAGGCATGTTTTAAGCATGGCTGAAGCAGTCACCATACACACTATTATGACTTTTCCCATGCAGACAAAACTATTAAGGCCAAATGGCATCCAGTATTATTCACCAACAGCTGCTTTACCTGGTTTCTTTAATAAATAGTTACCACTCTTGCCCTGCCATTTCAGTCTAATTTGTACCTTACTACTACAGTGCCCCAAAGATCTTTCTTTCACTATTTTCTTGCAATGCCTCAGCTTTAGGTGAGGCTGTTACTACTACTGAAAACTACAAGCATTTTGGTAGACTCTTGCTTTGGGGTCAATTACTTTCTCTGTCAAAGGAAAGAGGTTTTATGTAATATTGTTATTCACTGAGTTCTGGTTTTGTGTCATTTACGATAACTAATAAAATTAAGAGGTATTTCAGGCTTCACCTGTAGGTTAATGCCTCACCTGGAACCTCAGTGCAAACCCTTCTATGCTATCAGCTTCAAAAAAAAAGCTTCCTTATACCCAACAAGTTACTATGCAATCTAGAGGACAAAATAATGAGCTGGTCTCAAAAGAAGGCTGAGCCATTCCTGCAACTTTTCTCAAGAGCACATTAAGATCTGTAATCTTATCTGTGGATTTGTTTTCAACTAACATTTAAATCAACTGGTCTGAAATTTACTATCACTTGTAAGTAATGTTTAAATCAAGCAATTTCTCAACACAAATTTAGAGAGGAACCTACAGAATTACAGATGCTATGCTAATTATGTGCTAACCTCTCCTGAAAGTTGAAAGGCAAAAGCAGCATAAAAAAAGTTGTGTTAAGCAAAACCCCAATTCCTTACACTAAAATTCACCCAAGCTCTGATGCATTATGCTTTTCCACATTCACAAGAACGCTTAAAATGTTAAGACAACTTGGTACTAAATAATAGCCATTAAAATATTTATAGTGTTAAGTGCATCTGTCCCATTTGTAATTAGGAGTGAAGTGGCAGTTTCTGAAGTTAGAATCTGCAGCCACAGTGGGTTTAAGAGAGACCTTGTTAGGGACAATAAACCCTGGAGGAGTTATCACTGTAGGGGCTCTCTTGTGTCAGAAAAATAGAAATGGCATTGATATGCTCACAAGTCTCATAACATTTGGGTACTGGAAGGACACATTTTTATTCCATACAACTGTAAAGCAAATACAAAAGAAGATAATCCTCTCTAAAACACAATTTACACAGCTAAGTAAACTTTCTAAAACTGAATATGAACTTTTTTGTTCCAAATACATTGATAACTGCAAGTTTTTTAAAGGAATTGTTGCCTAATCCAGATTAAACTCTTAGCAATTCCCTTCAGGTAATGAAAAATCAAGATGAGGCACTGCTTCCACAGTACCATGCAATACTTACTGTTCAGAGTTGCACCACATAAAAGATTTAAGTACATGTTAGTGAACAAAACTGAAATTTCCTTTACTGGCTTCCTTAGGTGCTTGCCTGAGATTTAAAGAGACAAAAAAAGTCATGCTTTTTCCCATGCATTATTAAAGCTATTTGATCCAAACTACACAGTGATATTCAAGCTTCTAGTAACCCTTGTGTCAATGATTTTCTGATAGCTCTGCTCGTGATTCTACATTAAGAATCAGTCACCAAATTAACAGACTTCAAACTGCAGTAACCTCAGTTTTTGACTTTGCTTTTCTCTGATTTTTTTCCTCCCATTAAGACAGGAAGAAAACCTGCAGAAAGTATCTTACAGAGGAACTGGCTCTGATCTTTTATATTAAAATGCTTCTTTCTAACAAGACAATGGCAGTTGTTCATGTTTTAACTGAAGGGCAACTTCTGTTGCAAGACTACTGTAAAATGAGGCCTCTATGACGGAATGTTCTTCTACAGCAACACTGACTATTCATAGGTAACTTTTAAGGTAAAAGAAGAGTCCCATTTTCGGTGTGTAGCCCAACATCTGTAACCAAACGAGCATCAGGACAAAGATTCATGATGCCAAACAGCTGAGGCTAAAAGTCACTTCAATGATTTATCCCCTCAACACAGCTCATACAAGTAAAGCTTCCAATACAGAAGTGATATTCTTCAAAGGGAAACTGGAAGGAAACCCATGTGTTGTTACCTAAAAGAAAAGAAATAAATACCAAACCAGAAAAACATCTCAGTACTGATGAGCGGATGGGCTGAACTAAATGAAGTAATTGTATGCCCCCAGTGTACATGGGTAGAACACACGATCACCTCAGGCCATTTCCATGTTTGCAACAGCCTGGAGCAAAGGGAGACCAGAGTTCTGCCCATTGTAAGTGAAGCTTTTTCTGTTCTCAACAGGTACAGAGCTGGATCTGACCTACAGGCAAAACTGAACAGTAGTTTCTAAACACATTTATGCCTTGCATATTCTATTAATACAATGCAAAAAAAGTAATCTGCCTAAATGAAAAATTTTTCATGCTGATGACTTTAACAGAATGATTTTTCTCTGAGAAAAAAGTACTAGTTTCCAGGTATACTAACACAAACTGTAAACATACATTCATTAAAAGGCTTCAGTAATTTGATGGTAGACTTAGTGTGAATGCTGAGGTGTTTTAACAAAATGTCCAACTAGGAAGATGATGATTAGCACTTCTACTAGCAGGGACATCAAAGCTCTGAATAATTGCAAAAATCTTTAAGATTAAACCTTTGAGTATTCCGAGGTTTTGAAATCCATACTCAGAGCTGCCCACATACTCTTAGCATCTGGAATTTTTCCAGTAAACCTTAAATTACATAATTTTCTCCATCACAGGAGCCCCATCTCATTTTTTAAGAAGACCAAAGTGTACTCTCTGATGCAAAGTTCTTGTTAAGCTTCAAGCTCTATTTAACTCAATCTCTCCAAAAGTTATGATGAATAAGCTTCACAGAGAGGCAGAAAAAATCCTTCAATAGCGCAAATCCAGGTTCAGTACCAGGTTCCTGAGAACACTGTATTTAAAAAATTGTAGGAAATCATTCAGCAGGGCTTGGTGCAGAGAAATGAATTTTTCCTTTCCAAATCTCCTACTGAGAAAGAGGCAGGGTGTAGGGGATTAAAAACACAAAAACAATAGCCCCCCTCCCCACTTTTGGTTTTGGTTCCATACTGATTTACAACTCCTTTAGTCTACAGCTCTTCCTTCTACTCTTCATTTGCATCCAGATTTTCTCTCTACTGCTGGGCAACTACTACAGCAGACATTTCAGTACAAAAGGAAGGAGTTTTCTTTACCAGTGTTCTAGAAGCAGCATTATCCCCAGCAGGAAGTAATTGCAAGTCAGTGCTAAATGTCATCTGTCCTCGAGGGATCATCTTATCTACTGCATGATGGATGTAAATAAAGCCTTACAGTTCATTTTGTCTCTTGCCAAGCTTCTCCTCAGCTTCTCCTGTAACCCTGTGTGTGTGTGTTCACGTGAGGGGTGGCAGGGGGAGTGGGGCATGGCAAGGAGAAGGTACCTCAGCTGATTTGGACACACACTGGCAATTTCACAGGTTTGAAATTAAAAGTCCTTGTTCCAGATTTGAAGGCACTAAAAGTTACCTAGGAAGAATTTACCAGTACAAAAATTAAGCATTTCAAGTTTCTGGTAACATGGTAGTACATTTAAATCTTTATTCATAATTTAAAATGAAGGCTAAGAAACCTTTACTCTGAAGTTCATATGAAGGAAAACAGTAATTTTATCCTATCCTAGTAGTCTGTACACCTGTTTACAGGTAAATGCTCTATCATTTACCTACTCAAGACATAGAAATAAAAATGAGAAATAGTTCAGTTTAATTAAATAGCTTAACACTGTACTTTCTACCCACATACATTTTACATGCTTATTTTGATAGCTGAACCCTTTCAAAAGTTGTAGCTTTTTACTTTCTCCTCCCCCCTCCCCCCCAACTGATAATCTTTGTATGTTTAAATTAAAAAAAAAAAAAAAAAAAAAAAAAAAAAAAAAAAACATTTAACAGAATCTAGGGAGAACAGGAGTTTATTGAGTTTTACCTGTCTGAAAAGTGCTGGTGAAAAGTTGCCATTTCATGCTCTGTCTATAGACAAGATAAGTCAAAAGAGAAATTGTTGCAAAAACAAGCTCATTTGAAAACTGAGTGTTTCTCCAGAACTTCTTACCATTCCTAAGTGAACACAAATGTGAGAAATTTTTACATGAAGCTAGTCCTTTTCATTGTCAGATGCAACATCTACACTTAAGGTCCCTCACAACTATTAAAATACTTTCAGGCAGTATTAATACACAGAGAAGCAATTAGTCATATCTTCAAGAAGCCAGGTATCCCAGCTCTAAAAGTGCATCATTTAAAACATTAGTAATGGAATATTATGAAAGAACATCTCATTCAGTATTAATGCATGCCATTATTACAAAAATATTCATTGCATATTGTAGGAACAACAACTTTCTTTTGTAGACAACAAAAAGCATGCTGAATGGTATCAGATCAATATAAATCTATTTTTAATGAGGTTTAAGACACTGTTCAAGTCCCATTAAGAGCAGCTTCCTCCAGCTGTGCATCAGTGTAGGCTTGCACAGCTGTTAAAAGTTTTTCACTAATGTGGCTTAGACTGGCCCGAAACTTAAAGCAGGGCATTAAGACTGGATCTTGAATTTTAGAAATCCTTCATTTAATTTGTTTAAATAAAATATTAAAAACCACTGTGATAATTAGGTATAAAAGTTAAGTAACAAATTTGGGCCTAACTAGCACAACATACAGGTTTACACAAATGCATTTACACAAATGCAGATCTGCTGTGGTCTTTAATATTGAGAAGACATCAAAATGTGAACCATGTGCTCAAACCACCCCCCCTCAAGACTGAAAGAAACAAAAACTTTGGGGAAGAGTAACATAAATTGCATGTCAGCTCAACTGCCCAAGTCATAGCTCAATAGCATGGCTCAGCCTGGTTCCACATGAGCAGCAGTCACAAGTAAACCAGTCTGGTTGTAGTCATTTCAGCAACTGCACTTTAAGGTACACTGAAAGTAATTAACCCCAAGTCAACGGGGTATTTCTATAAAGCAGTTGATGACACCAATTTTCTAAACAGATGATAATGAAATACACAGAAAGTCCAAGATGAAAGAGCAGATGAAGACGTGAGATGTTAAAATGATGCAACAAAACAGATATATAAATTAAACAGGAATGTTTAATCAAGACAATCCTTTCTTTTTCTTTTTTGTTCTTAAACAGAGGTTCTTCTGGAAAATTTTTAATTGGAAAATCAAAGCCTTTTCCCACAATAGTGAGGCCACTTCTTTCAAGCAGCTCTGTTGTACAACTGTTACCAGGATCCTAAACTATTTAAATTGTTTTCTATTGATATTTCTGAACTAAAAAGTTTTAAAATATTGTATAGATTTTATTTGTGCTCCACATATTACAAGCAATTAACAACACAAAGAAAGGTTCAATTCCTCAGCTAGAACACCAAACTCTATACCAAGTATTACATGTACACAATACTTGCACAGTGACAAGCACAAGAAAGTACTAGTTGAGCACTTACTTTCAGATATCCATACCAACTCTTAAAATCCACTTCAGATCTCCCACGCCACCCGGTCTACAATTTAAGGCATCTCCACACAGCCATCCATCCACTGACCCACCCACTCCCATACACACGGTTTATGTTGGAGGTGTTTACTGTTACAAAGAAATCACTATGTCAATCAGGTACCATTTATTATTTATCCCTCTAACTGTGTCAGCATTGAGATATGACAGTTAAACCAGTGTTAAATCAATACAATATTTACAGAGCACAGCACATTAAGCTTGAGACACTCACTTGGAGGATAAAACCACATTTTAGAACAGGACAAAGGTCACCATTATTATGTGTTTGAAAACAGCTATTTACAGGTCCCTATGACATAACTATAGTCTGTACACTGTTCCAACGGGGCAGGCAAAAAGCAGGATAGGCATTTATTTTAAGGGAATTTAAACATACAATTTGGAAGCATATTATTATGCTACCCTGAACGCCATAAACCACCTTAACATTCTTCAAGGTGGTCTCATATCCTAGAATGGCATGTCCAGCTGATACAAAACAGACAACACAACATTTACTTTGTGGAGAGGATTTACTCCAGCTATTCAAGCATCTGAACTTTGAAGGCAATTCGTCCCAGAAACTTGTCACGGTCATCTTGATTTTTTAAATTAGGTGAGCCCTGGATCTTACACTCAATTGCTATTTCTTCTTTGGTAGCGTTGGAGGCAATTGTTAGTTGAACAGCCACTAGAGGCTGTAAATAGTGAGCCTAGTAAACAGAAAGATGGGGAAAATATTTGAGAGACCAGAGTAAATTAGCATTAAATTAACATTTAATCCATCAGAAGAGTTAAGAAAAAAAGCTTATTAAGAACCCAACTTGTCAAAGCCCAATCTGACTCAGCTAAGTCACTTTTTTTTCCCAGGTCAGAAATACATTCTTCATACCATTTCTTAACTTAATATATTCAACATAATTTGGGTCACAGACAGTATCTTTAAGAGGCATATGACTTTACCCCTTTCTATTATATTAGGTCAAGTTTTTCTAGAAACCTTCAATGAAACAACCTCAGAAATGAGTGTCTTCCAACCCGTTCTATTGTCTCTTCTGCTAGTTTTGGGTTTGGTTTGGCAGGGTGGGTGTCATCTGCTACAGAATGTAACTTTTCTAGCAGGGTTTACAGTGGAGTTTTTTTCCAAAAGCATGACTCAACAAATACTAATAAACCAGCTTCCCTTCTTCCCTATCCCATTTACTTGTTCAGCAACAAACCATTCTGAAAGGTGTTATGTGTTTAATAGCTTTACATAGCAACCTTTCCTTGAACATCCTGTAAATATCCTTCCTGATCAGTCATATTTGGTGGAGCAATTACAATTGGTGACTATGATAAAAATTAAAATTTAAGAATGAGAGCAGAATCAATTCTTTTCTTTTGTCAACCCAATATTGTACCTCACATCCAATTCAATAAGGACAACTTGCATTCTCTTGTAAAGTGCCTATGAATTAAACAGGAGCTTATTATACACTGTTAAGGCAGCACTTTATGCAATGTTCATGAAGCATTTCCATAATTTATTAATATTTTTAGGTCAGTACTGCTGACTGCTGATTAAGCAAAATTATTTTCCAGGTAAAAATTCATGTAAGTCAGTGGACTAAATACAACACTACAGTATTATATAAGTATAAACCTTGAATTTTAATTGAACAAAATTTTGTGTTAAGATTTTTTTCCCTCCTCATTGACTTAAAATACTCTTTTAATACATTTCTGCTGGTTTTAGGCTATCTTCTCCAGCAAAGAATACACTACATAGTACTCAAAGTCTCATTTACAAAGGATGATGTCATGGCAGTAGATGTGCTAAAATCTTTAATATGAAGTATTAGTAAGAAATAGATCGAAGTAGCTGCTTTCATTGGATAGTGGCTTTACTAGATCAGAAATTTTCCTGTGCTCTCAATAAACTTCAGACTGGGAGGCAGGAAATGCAGCTAGGTGAGGCTCCCTCAAAACTTTCCAGTTGTAATGGTGATACTACCCTTTGAGTTTTCTAAAACTCAGAACTAAAATTCCCATGTTTCCTCAGGGAGAGAAGTCTTCTCACCATCAAGGTTTTTCCAAAGGGGTACACAAACTTCTATGATGTTTTTGAAAAGAGATGATACCAGAATGGACTTTTACTCAGTATAAAGTTTGGAGGAGGACGGAAGAGAGGCAGCATCCTCATTAACTATGTTAGATCATCTGAAAAAGGGAACATTCTCCAAGGTCAGAGAGTTGGGCTCATCGTACTAAGCAGCAAAAGACAAAACCATCCTAGACCACAAAACTGTAGATATTAGTACTTTCCTGGCTCCTACCTGAACAAGAGAAGCAAGTTGATTCAAATCTTCTTACCTCCTTTACAGAATAAAGTAATTTAACAGTTCCACTCTGATAAAAAAAAATCCATTGCATAGCCAAGAAATCAATCCAGACCCCTGAGACCTAGTCAAATACTCAAACTTGTCACAACTCTTCTTACCGCCTCTTGTTTTTTTCAGTATGCTAATGTTATAACAATTAGGCCTCACATAAGCAAGAATCCCTAAAACCATAGCCCCTGTTCCACAGGACAAAGTGAACATGAAAGGACAATGAACCACAAACTGGGAGGGAAAAAACTAATAGTTAAAAAAAGATTTTTCTTAATCACCTAATTCAAGCAAGGAATTAGCACTGTGTTTTGCTTGTCTTCATTACTGTATTTTCATAATCTTTCATTTTCCATCAGTATAGCAGCAAGATGGGAATTTTGCTAGTAAAGTTCATCCCGTCCTTGGTACAATCTGGGTCTTGACATGTCAAGGTCCACAGATGCTGTATTTTGCATTTCTTAGGGAAGCAGTGCTGTCCTTCCCTATTCTTTCACTCCAAGAATGGGATCGAGTCTGTACTGACTCCAGCTGTTGGAAGCACAGGCAATCTCTCTAGTTTGCATGTCTAAGTGAATAGATGGGCTACCAACTCACAACATGGCAACCAAATGGAAAATACAGAACTACCCGTAAGTAACATGAAAGCAAATGTTGAAGGAAAACAAACTCCTTCCTCATTAGTAAAAGCCATGGGAAGATAAAAAAGGTTATGAAACTGCTGCAAGTATAGACTACACTGGAAAAATAACTGACAAAGGAGTAATTTAATACAAAAATCACTCTGGTGAAATTACAACCACCCACCATGGCACACTATGGATCTCATATATTTATGCTTTAAAAAGGACCTTTATCTTCAATGGTGAACAACGTTTATTAGACTAAATAACCTTGTCAGTAAGATGCAATGCAATTTTATATTTTAGAGAAGGTACAGATTTTCTGCATACAGTGATCACAAACTGATGCAAGAAAATATAAAAACTAACTAAATTCAAGTTTCAAAAGAAAGTGGAGTTTAATTCTATGCATTCTGTGTTCATAAAGTAGTGAGATTGGGGTTTTTACAACAATAATTGAAAAAAACCCCAAACCTATCTGCTATCTTGAAGTCCTTCATAAAATAGGGCAAACAGAAAATACAACACGCAGAGCCACATAGAAATATAATCAACAATACCATAAAGACTTATAAACTTAATATCCTATACAGAAACACCAAGGATTAACTATTGGAAAGTGTATTGTAATATGAAGACCCAGTTTACTTTTCCTGCCTTTCCCTGCATTCAAAAAGACTCCAAAAGATTTCAGTGAGCAAGAAAGAGCAGCCGCTCTCCAGACTGCTGGTATACAGGCACTCCTTCATTAGGACAATGCCCAGCTTGTTCCTGTCTGCCAAAGCACATCTCCAGTCTCGAGTGCTGTGCAACGTCTGCATATGCAGTATTACTTAGCAGTACCTCATTACAAAGTTCAAACGTCAGAATTAATCTGCTACTAGCAACTGTAAATGCACACAGAAACAAAACATTGACAAAGTGAAGACCATCATTAAGGGATACTTACATGCAAGCTTTTCCCATAGTATGGGAAGTACATCAAGTCCATCGCGCCATTAGGAGGAAAATATTTTATCTGAACCATGCCTTCTTCCTGTGATTGGAGACAGCAACAAAAGTAGAAATTAACATTTGCTTGCATAAAAATAAACACAAAACTAAAATTTTAACCAATGATAAAGTGCAAGATAACTAAAAAAGGGCAACTGACCTACAGACTCAGAATAATTCAAAACAGAGTTCTTTTGGCAAACAGTCACATGCTGCACTCATCTGCTGCAGTAAGGACTAGCAGTACTACTTAAATTAGCAATCAAGTCAAAGACAGCTTGCCTTCACACTTATGAGTCAAAGAAATGAGGAAGGGGGAAGAGTATGTTCATTGTAATGAGTAAGTTAACAACCCAAACCCCTCCATATATAACTAAAATCCCAAGTATCCCCAAGCAAGCCTGTGCATTTTGGTGAACCATGTGCTGTTTAAAGCCAGGTTTTTAAGCCTCTCAAGCTTGTAATGATACAAGCCTTCACACAGAACCACAGACTTCTCTGCAACAGTGTTATTCCTAACATCAGGTGCCCTCTATTCTTCAAATACAGGCCACCTAAGAAGAAACCCAAGTTTAAAATGGTGATGTTGCTGGAGGTGTGTCATCAACACCCTAGAGGAACAATACATAGAGATGCAGGCCTTATCACTCAACTGACCGCTGCAACCCCAAATCCTGGAATAAGAAGCAGCTACTTACAAAGCTGCGGCCTAATTTCTGAATTAGGAGTCACTCAATCCATGAAAAACACAAAATATGTATATATGATTGAGCTGTCCAGACACAGGCTACCAGTATAGCAATACACAAACACCACTCCCTATATACAACATTCTTCAAGACTGTATATCCTGGCAGAATATCAAACTACTTAAAGTTCAAACCACTAGGAACTGCCCACATCTAATGTGACTTTCTGTAATAAATGAAATATATTACCATAACCAAGGGAAATGTCATTAAAACAACCCCCCCAAAATGCTAAATGCAAGTTCAGAACATCACTGCTTGTTCCCTGTAATTCACAAGTTCAAAGTGTATTACCAAGTTCCATTGTTTTTTCTCTATTACCATATACAACAGCTGTAATTTTGAACAGATACCCTACAAAGTTCAGGAGACAACTGCAGTAAGATCAAAACATATTTAAGAACAAGCCACAGCTCAAGGTTACCTTCTTTTCACCTCCTCAAAAGAACATAGAGTATTTTTTTTAGGATATGGCCACATTCTCATTCCTTTGCAGTCTAAATTATTGCAATTCTTCAATATATGTTTATTAAGTATTTTGGACCTTGAGCTTGCAAATATAACTATTAAGCAGGAATATGTTGATTTTCACCATTATTCTTTATTTTATTTAAAGCTCATGCAGCTGAAAATACTTTTCAAATATGTTGCTGAAATAATGGTTAAATAATCAGCACATGGAATAACATAGGCAAGGTAAATAGGAGTAGTGCTTTCTGAAGCAGCTTCATACAATGCATGCATGCAGTCATGACTATACACTAAATATATGCATTAGGCTATCAGTGCAATAGCGGGGAGGTTCTGGGACATGCAGCTGCCTGTCTAATGCAACTGCTGGGGAGGTTTCCAGATGTTCTTGAATAAACAATCCTAATTAATATCCCTACACAATTAAATAAAAGCAAACCAAAAAACACCGAAACAAGCTGCATTTGCTGAAGAACTTCAAGAATGGGTCTATTAGTGAGTGTCACTTTTTCTGCTTATCATTTCGTTTCCACAAAGAGCTGCTGACAGTCAGCAAATCTAAAAATCGGACAACTTAGCTGGACAGACGTCACCAAAACTGCACTGACAGACACTTACACCTCACTAACTGGGTCTTTATTAAGACTAGTTTAGAAAGAAGAATTTACCAGATGTTGAAATAATATACAAAGACCCAAGGAAAGAATTTGGGCAGGAATGGTCTATAATCACTTGAGAAGAAGAAATGAAGATAAAGAGCAGTGTCCATTTAGCAGAAACTGTTAAACAAGACATTTCTGTCACAAAAAGCAAGTTAACTCAGATCCTGAGTATGCTGACAAAAGCAAGGCACATAGTGTCATTCATAAAGCCATTCTTCATTCTTGTCAGCTAGAAAGTGATACCTAACACAAAGTCAAGATGGTCACTAAACAGCAGAAAAAGACTTATTTTGGAATTAAGGCTCTTTTTCTTTTATTTTCTCTAGTTAAAAATAAAAAAAAAATCAAACCTACCAATTTTCAATAAAGGTTGTTTTAACTTGAAAGAAATACTGCTGCAAGATGTTCTAGCAGGTGTGAAACTGCACAACTCTGGCCCCAACCTAAAGACCTAAAATGCTGATCTTCAAACTTCTTGGAGAAAGAATCTTTTGTTGGTTTGTTTCTCTTTGTGGAGATTCTCAAGACTGCAGCAGATTAGTTCCTCCAGGGTTCAGAAGGAAGAACCAACTGTAATGCGTGTCTGACACTGCAAACACTCACTTCCCTGATCCACAGAAATTACAGTGATGACAGCTTCAACTATGTCAGGGCAGAGGGGAAAGCATCCCCAGCTGTAAGTGTGCTGACTCTAAAATCACCCATCTATGTAAAATTTTTCCATTAAAAAAAATCCCACAGAAAAAGTGCAGGGAGAAGAAGGAAGAATCACCTTACAGGAGAATGCCTGAAGAACATAAATTCCACATTGAATAACTTAAATAATGTTTCAGGTGGCCAAGACCAGCAGGATGTGCAGACAGAAGCTACTAAGCTAATTCTGTATTTGATGGACTTGTAAAAGTAAAAATACCATTTAAAAGTCAGATGGTGTTAAGCCCAGGCAGACACTTCTCCAAACTGCTCTCAGTATTGTAGGATTGATGTACAGAAGTTCCAGCTGAACATGAGGAAGAAGCTTTTTTGTGTGCAGTGATCGGGCACTGGAACAGGTTGCCCAGAGAGTGTGTGGAGTCTCCCTCACTGGAGATATTCCAAAACTGTCTGGACACAACCCTGTGCCATGGAGTCTAGGATGACCCTGCTTGAGCAGGGAGGTGGGACCAGATGACCACCATGGTCCCTTCCAACCTTATTCACTCTGTGACTCTTAATTGGAAGAAATATTTAAAAACGGAGATGAAAGGAAAATAAAAATCAGTAAACAGCAAATCTACAGGATGAATTCTAACTGGCATTCTAAGTTTTCTTAAGCAAGTAAATTCTAAGCTTTCCTAAGCTACAGGATGAATTCTAATTGGAATTCTATGCTTTCCTAAGCAAGTAAATCATTATGAGCTAGGGTTAGAATAGGCTAATAAAGATAAAATAGATGCATTCAAAGTAGCAAAGCCTGACAAATACTCCCCTGGAAGTCATTAAAGAACTAATAAGATTAATAATTTTAAAATTCAAACCCATCACACTTGTGTAGATCAGAAAAATTTTAACTGGATATGGTAGCAGACCTTTGTACTTACAGAAAGAGGATGCAAGAAAACACAGTTTATTTCTGTGTATCCCAAAGGGTAAAAAAATAGCAAAAAACCCCACCATGATCAACCAAGTTGTTACCAAACTTACTCTTTTGCTAGTGAAACCAGTTAGGAGGGTAAGAAAAAGTATCATCTGCTTAGTATAGTTTTTACTACTGTCTCATAGAGCATCCATAGAAGAAAGTGGAAGAAATACAATCATAAACTAGCATTACCATCAATATTTTATAAATCACTTGTTCTCAACACATCACAAGGCCTTTCTGGTGGAAATTAAGATGACTGCCCTAGACCCTATTCAGTGTTTCAATAAGGACTTGAGATGCAAACTCAAGTTCATTCACTGATGGCACCAAGCCAAGCAGTGCAAAACACTTTGGAGAACTTGATCCCTTTAAAATGATCATAAAAAATGACAGAGGAGGGGCCAAAAATAGCCATATGAAATTCAAACCTGTGAACTTCAAGAAATCACATCTACAAATACAGACTGGGAAATAACCAGAACAAGGATTTAAATAGTAAAATAATTAAAATATAGACTCAGTGTATTACAAACAGCAAATTCACCTTGCTTCTAATGTGTTCACAAAGGGAGAAATGCTGTCATTAACAATACCTCAGCTAGGGGCAAACTTCAGTTTGGGCTACCATATTGCAAAAAAAAAAATTATAAATTAGACACGTCAAAGAAAAAAAGAGTAGAAGTAAAAGGAGCTTAATTGCTTTATTCTATTCAAGAGAACAATGTGGGTTTTCGTGAATGGAAGCAAAGAAATCAGTCTCAAGTAAGAGGAGGAATCACCTTTGCTTGCAATGGACTGTCATGGAGAGATCAAGACTTTCAAAGACTCCACAAAAATCAAGTATTAAAATCTATGCCTACCACAGGTAGGTAGGATGAAGGCAGAAACCCTTACAAGTGTTTGTCTCATTAACTGCTGATGTTTCCCAGCCTACACTTTTATCAGTGACCAGAAGCTAAAAGCCAGGACTCTGCCCCTTGCTCAAGCTACAAACTTACCAACGGTTTCACTGCTCCCCAGGCAGTCTAGGAAAAACACCCATAAGTCAAAGTAATTATTATAATTGCAATAAAACATTCTGTGTAAATCCACTGGTACATAACAAATATGCAAAGATTAGCTGTTATTATAAGTAGTTTATACTTGATTTGAAGGCAACTTTTACTTGAGCGGCAACATTAGCTTCCACACACAGTTGTCTTACCCATCATTTATAAAATTGTCTAAGGTGCACTTGCAGCATGGAGAAAAAATAAAAATACAGGTTATGAAATGGGAAAACAAAATATAACTCACAATAAATAAATAAATAAACAAGACAACAAGTACACATATATGCATTTTCCTCAACTCTAAACGAAGTCAGGTAGCTCAAACACATCTAAAGATGAAAGAACAACCAAAAAATGTTTCTATAAGTACACTGAAGAAATTAAAGACACTAAAACTAAATTAGACATACAGTAAGGTGAAAAACACAAATAAAAATAAAAAGTCTCTAAGAAGAAGGGAAGAGAGTGAAATAAACTACTTCATTATTCATCCTAATCACAAGGAAAATAAACAACACACTTATTTCTTACATTCTGAACTGACCTTAGGGGTACACTGTATATGTGGCTCTCCTTCAGGCTTTAATCCAATTACCTAAAAGAGACAAAGTTAAAATATTTACAGACCTTTTTCCCCTTTTCCAGTTTTATAGACTGAATTTGAACTTTTCCCTCACTAAATACAAGTTCATACAGAGAGTAAATCTATTCAGTGTCATTTTTATCTGAACACAATTTTAAACTAGGACTAAGATTTAAAGTATTGTTAAGTTAGATAGTTTACTCAGGTTAACTCAAAATAGTTACAGTAGTCACAGAAGGTACTGTTTTCTTATTTTACATTTAGCATGTAAAGTCAATGGCTCAAACCAGTTAGCAATTCAAGTAACACGTAACATCATTGAAAAGTCAAATGCTTAGTAAAGTTTTCATCACCTTTCATAGTTTAAGAGTTACAGAATGCACTACATTCTAGTTAGAGTTCTGGAACACAGACATGAAGTAAAACACTTTAGTTTGCAGCGTGGAAATCTGGAATCTGTTTCACAGAACAGTAAGTAAAAAAACAATGTACTTCTTAAAACAGGATTCAGTATTTTGATGCAAGTAGTCAAAGCCAATACTTCTAAGTATAAGAATGCTCAAAAGGTCACTTCATATTACTCTCTGAAATTGCTCGATGTTTCAGTAAGTTACACTGTTCTAGAAATGCAAATATCTTGAGTAGCAAACTGAACACATATTTCAGTCCTTTCCACAGTCATTTCTTCATAAAGCAGTAGTTTGGAGCACTTCTACTAAGAATTAAAAAATAAGTAGGCACTTACTCTGTTCATTTTCACAAGCACACAGGGAGTTCCTTTAGAATAGCCAAAATTTCTATCTTCCTTCCCAGAGCATTCTCCAAGATTAGAGAGGCTAAATCGACAAGCCTTTTTAACCGGAGCATCATTCTGATCAAAGATCCTTCCCGGTGTACAGTTGATGTTTTCAGACTGCTTTGTATCATTATATGCTATGAAACAGAAATAGCTTGTAAATCAATGGTATAAAGCATATAAGTAGCCAAAACTTGCAGATGCCTACATAAATATAGTGTTATTTCTTTAGTAGTTTTCTCAAAGAAGTATTTTCAGAGCACTATGTCTCTTACATCCATCTTAACAAACACTTTTTCAAAGCCTACAGAGAAGTAGCAGTGTACTTGAATGAAACAAAAGAGTATTACAGAAGAAACAATACTTTCCTGCTTTTTAAATTGTAACAATAATCACAACTTCATTAACTCCTCTACATAAACTAACTATATATTCTAAGCTAATAATGTATTAAAATATAAACAATCGAGTTTTTACCTGGAAATTCAACCAGTTTTCCCTTTGCATATGTTTCTTTCACAAATACACAGGAAAACTTTAAAGTATTTCAATAACTAATATTAAATTGCCTCTACATTTACATCAGGTAGTATAATTTATGTTATACTAACATCCCAAGTTGTTTCTCACTTTCTTGTGTTTCTGAAGTGCACAGATCACACTGCCACAAATGCTAAACTATTCCCATTTAAGATACTTTATGGTTTCTTCCCCTCCCTTACACCCCAGCTCCCAGCTAATAAAGTAGAATGGAGAAAGGGAAGTTCATCCTTGATGCAAGACCCACAGAACTGCAGCAGAGGCAGGTAGTCATGAAATGCAGCATTCCTTCCAGGGACCCTTGGCAGAGCTCTGAAAGAAAAGCCTACTCATAGAAGCTTTCAGTAGGCATCAAAACTATGAATATGGAGAGATTCAAGTATAGCTGTAGCTAACAAAGCAACTCATGCACACAGGTGAGATTTCGCAGCGCCTTCTTCATTCTGACTTACAACTTTTGAGGGGTTAAACTTACTAACATTTTCAATTTATTTCCATTTTATTAGAATAAGTGTACATACAGGCATATATATAAAATAATATATGACAAACTAGTGATTTTACCATCCTTCAGACTTGTCCTGTTACCTTTTCTCTGTGTTCTGAATTCAGTGTTGTAATATTTCTGTCTGTAAATACTGTGTATCAGAGTGAAAAATCAATAAAATGCAATTAATTTAATCTTTGTGTGCCTAATTTTTCAAACAGACACTCAGGTTCTTCAGACTAAAGTATTCTCACTCAGTTACTAAATCATTTAGATTAAGACTAATCAGATAAGTCTTGATAAACTTTGTCTCCAAATACAAGACCTATGTTATTTTACACTGAATTCTTTTGGCATATGTAATTGCTATATCTTACAGTATTTAAATAACCACATCACCCAAAACGCTCTATTATGTACTGCACTATTCCTCATGCTCAGGCTCCCTGTCCAGTATAGGCATGATAGTTACCTTTTTCTGTAATGTACAGACTTTTATAACACACATATCTACAGTAACCCTGAACTTGCATTAGTCTCCATTAGCAATTAGTAAGTACAAGCAAGAAATAAAACAATTTACTCAAGATTAAGACTCCTAAATTACTAGGGCAATTGTAAGTAACTTACTTACATTCAAGGAATTTTTCAAGTGTAGAAACATATTCTAAGTATGACTGGCTGTCACTCCTGTTAAAGAAAAATTCCAATGCAGTGTCTGGCTTTGGTGAAATCATAAGTCCTTAAAAAGAAAAAGTTCAAGTTAGGAACTAAGCAACTTATCTTTCCTACACCACTCTAACCCCATCTCAAATATCAAATTGGAAAATGTCTATCTGTAAAGAAACATTAATGTTACCCCTATATTCCACAGTATTGGAAGGTACTTTGTGTTTGAAGCCAGTTATCAAAATCAGCATTATATTAACATTTAAATCTAACCCAATGTATAACTGCAATTCACAAACCAACCCCAAGTGATTAGGAAAAGCAAAATCAGCAATTTAATCACTTTCAATCAAAGATTTTTAATGATCCACTTTCCACACTCAGTAAATCAAGCTAAAAAAATAACTGAAAAAATACCCAAAAGCACACCCAGAAAACCTTCAGTTCAAGCAATGGTTCAAAGCTTTAGGCAATACAGAATGAAGCTATGATTGCATTATTTTCACAGAAACACAGGAAAAATATTTTTAAAAATTTCGTTGTGCATAAAGGTGGCTTGAAAGCTACCCCACTCAAAACAGGTAAGTCAAGTTAGTTTTCAGTCTTCTTCTCCATCTCCTCAAACAAAGTTTAGGTGCCACCTGTTCCACGGAGAATGCAAGAGACACTTTACACAGGCACAGGGGCGCGGTTCAGCCAGGCCTGGGGACCGCGAATGCTCCACAGCTGCCTCCCGGCCCCCACAGCATCGGCATTCCCTGTGGGAACTGCAGCTCCTTTCTGCTGGCTGGGGGCACTGGGGCAGCAACCACCCACGGCCAGGAGCCAGAGCTGCAGGAGGTACGAGGACATGGATCACCAAAGGCTGAATCCAGCCTCAGCTGAAGGGTGGACAAGGCACACACGGCATAGGGCCCTCTCGAGAGCTGAGCTGTCCCTGCTTTCCAACATATGGCCTAGAAAGCTGCAGAGTTCAATCTTAGGGATTTCTCTGGAGCAGGTGAAAGCAAAAGGCACACTAATACACACAGCCTGTGCCATCAGCATCTGACACTAACACAGGTACCTGATGCTTCTATTACTCATCACAGCTTCAGTAGCAGATGAAATAGCATTACACCAACCAGATACTGCAGCAGAGATTAAATCTGTTCAAAAAAGGGTGTATAACTGATTGTTTTATTCACACTACCTTAAGGTAATTCTTATTTAATAGACATAATTAACACAGATAAAAATCCTACAGTTGTGATTAACAGGTGAGCATCCATGCATCTGTCTCTTCAAGTAAAGCTGAGAATGGACATTGCAGTTCCACAAAAGAAAAGAAAAAAACCACCAAAACCAAACAAATACAAAAAAACCAAAATCCAACCTATATTTTATCAAATTCATTTTCTACTAAGTTAGAATATTAAAATTGTTTGATCAAAGTCAAATTTGGCATAAAGGAAGAAGCTCCAATTACACAGCAACTGATTGTATCACTTTAGGATGCCAAGTAGTTTTCCTACCCTCTGGCAAAACCAATTAAAACTAGATTCCCAAATGAATTAAAATTTAAGGCAGAAAACAAAAATCTCAAAAAAAAAATTCAAGCCAGGCCTTTATAAAAAAATAAACATTTAAGAAAGCAAGACTGCAATGGGAAGATAAAGCTAGGTTACTGTAGTTGACCATGACAGTAAGGTTTTGTAAAGCATACCGAAAGTGTAGTTAAGCAGCCCAGGTCTATTAAGGATTTCCCTACAGAAATGGCCAAGCTTCTCATCCAAAGGCAGAAATTATTTACAAATACTTGCAACTTGCAAACAATAAAGATCTATACTAGAAATTCATCACAGACAAACATCTTTTAGCTTTTAAAAAACTCCCAGATATAATTTAATGGTTTTTATTCTAGGTCTTTTGTAGGATTCCCAATAAATCATAAATCCTCTTTTTTGCAATAACAGCAGTTAAATTATTTCCATGGAAGCCAAAAGTAAAGGCCTTAATGACTGACAGTCCATATAAAACTACAAATACTATTTTGACTGCAGATTACTTTGCACCATTACAGTTATTTTCTGGCCTCCACACTGAACTGGGATTCAACAAAATAAAAAGCAATTAGTAGCAGGGCTGAAAAATCACTGAAGGGGTTTTACATATTAAGAGCTTTTAGGGGTATGAGATTATTATCTATAGAATTATAATGTAAATGAAGGACTTAAATGGTATTTTTCAAAGAGAATATGACAAAATAACTAAACTAGTCATCAGTGAATGAAAAAATAATTTGAAGAGATTTACAGCTTCAGGGGAATGTCATAAATATCCTACGAGGAGGGGACTGCTCCATTTCCAGTGGATTAGTGTCTGCCTAAAAACTATAGTGTAAATGCTACAGAAAAAAAGCTATTTGAAGGACTGATGCATAGACTGTGAGAGATGCAGGATTTGAGCTCTTCTAGAGGAACAGAATTAACAGCCTCAGCATAGGATCACATCTAGGATCGTAAAAGAGGTAAAAGAGATTACATTATATTACAATTCCAGGAGGAATTAAAAAAAAAATGTTTTAAAATCATTTGGATTTGATTTATACTATTATACCCCAGTGTACAAAGCAAGTCAAATATCAATTATAAAATAAATCAATTATGAGATTTCCAAGTATGTTTAACATAAGAGCAGAACCTTTGACCTACGGCATCCAGGTTTTGTGTGTAGATTTTATTTTTTTTAAAAGAATTTAAGTTTACAGCCAGGAACATTATATGTCTCCACTGTAAATGAAAAACGACAGAGTTAAGGAGAAACATTAAAACAGAAACAAGCAATCTGATTAACTTTAATGTATGAGTTACTAAAGACATGGTTAATAAAGAGATTTAATTCAGAAACGTTACAGGAATTCTTCAATTAAAAACTGTGGCATACATACTTTTAAAAACAAACATCCCTTATGACTTATTTCAAAGCCAAGGGAAATTAATACCCTGAACTGCAAAAGAAGAAATGTCACTCAAGTCTAGCATTAAGCCACAGTTACCCACAGCTCCACCCACTACAATACTTCTGACTTCCACAACAGACACAACAGAAATGGGGAGAAATGGTCAACTAAGCAACCTTTTTTTTCCTTATTTTTCTTTTTTTTTTTAATTAGTCTTTCCAGCATCTAGCCCATTTTTAGATTGAAAAAAACCAGTATAAATCCTCAAAATCACTTACAATATGACAGTTAGAGAAGGCCAGAACACTACACCAAAACGAATTCTGCTCAGAATCCAGAGATGTTTACCACACTGGCCCAACTGCAACTTGCTCACACATAATCACTGTACCATTAAAGTGTGGATACAGCTGCAAGATGATGCTCAATTTTAAGAGCTTTGCATTCAACAAAAGGAAAAAGTGTTTTAAAAAATAATGTTTTCTCACTTCCACCAGAATATTATTATAATGGGGAAGACAACCACCTTATTACTCATTCTTATTTGTACAGGGTTTTATTTTTTAACATATAGTTCCTTGAAGCAGCCAACAGTGCAATGGGTGAGCAGTACACAAAGGAAGCAACAGTTCAAGGAAGCGAGACACCACTTCTAGTGGCAGCGACGTGTTACATGGACTTAGCTTCACCATAAAACAGATAAAACAGGACCCTCCTTCTTTAGTGGATCCCTATATAACAAGTCAACAATCCCTGAAACCCACAGACATTCCCCGTCGGTTGGACACTACCTAATACTGTGCAAAGGCCTCTGTCCCACAGTCCTTACATGCTCTTGAGCAGATCACACCCACAGTACAGCTTCCTGTACCTTCTGCAAAGTACCAAATGCTAATCAAGGTGGCCTTCCATCTGATCCAAGAGAATTGGTTTAGAGTATCTTTAAAGCAATTTGATTATTATAAACCCACTTCTACATCAGCAGATTGTGTGAATCTGCAGGCAGAATTGTGGTCTACATGACAAATTCAACTGACAGGAGGTTAGAGGGAAAAACAGCAAAAGGTAGTACATACACACAAAAAACTACTGCCTGAATTTATGCTATAAACAGATGTAACTTGCCTCACACCAAGTTTTACCTCTGCAACCTGCAAGTAACTGAATAACGATCACGGTTTCCCACAAGTAGTTCATACTTCAAACAAATTCTCAAATGAAATTCAGTTGTTAAACCAGACAGAGGTTTATGAAAAAATAAATACAGTGTTACCTGGACTAGAAATCCGGTCACGATATTTCGGTATATCACTGCTCAGTGTCTGAAGCATAACCCACATCGTAAATGTGAACAGTGCTGCTAGGAAGCCATAGAACACCAGATAGAATAGCAAGATCAATCCTGTAAAGAAAAAGTTAAAATTACTATTTTCATTTCATCTAATTCCATTACCTATTTTGAAAAGCAAAATGAGAAATTAACAATACAATGTTTTAGTCATAAATACACCTCCAGCATACATATGTAATGCACAGTGCACAATAATGCATAAAAAGAGGTTTTAATACTTTCTGAATGCTTATAGGGCATTTTGGCATCTCTATTTTTAAGAGAGAAGCATTAAAAACCACTCTTTGAGCTATACAGGAAAGCTGGCAGAGATGACTAAGCAGTGCATTAGAAAAAAAATAAAATTTCACTTGTTTACAGGAATTTTAGCTTTGTATCTGGTTGTTGGGAAGATGAAAACTGAGTGAAAAGATAAAATTATTACACTGGATCTAGACCAAGGAGGAAGCAATTGGTGCTTTAATAACATAGTTGATATTTGAAGGAACTCCACACAGAGCAGTCCTTCACACAAATCCTGTTACAAGATACTTCTCAAGGTGAAAATGCTTTCTGCCACATTGTTTTCTGAGAACAAACCTTTTCTTCAGATTTATCCAGCCTAACACACACACCTGCTTTACCAATCTACCTTGGAGACTCAGCAACCCCACCGAATTCACCAATTACACAGATGTTACCAGTTTCAACTTGTTTCATTAACTGAGCATTCACTACCAACCTACAAAAGTGTGGAAGATTCTGTTTTAAGACTAAGCACCTGAGACTTAAGTATGCATGCCAAGACTTTGTCAAAAAGCATGGGGGCTATTAAAAGGACTGAGGGGACTGGATGCTTGGACTGAGAGCCATCTTCAAAACTTTTCTAATTCAAAAACATAACCAAATGTTGACACAAACTCAATTTTTATTGGATATTCTAGCTGTAAGGGTGCTATCAGAAGCCAGAGATGTAACTCAGATATGAGGAGAAGCACATCAAAACCATTACGCAACATCCTACCACTGACACTTGATTATGTGAGAGAATCAAGTGCAGAACTTTTTAACCTTTCACTGAAAAGGAAAGAGCAAAAGCAAACACGACTGTACCCCAGTGCTACGTACTGTCCACTGGAGATGACAGAAGGAAGCCTAAGCCCTGGCTCCTGTCCCAGAAACTATTGCTTGCATTTTGCACTGAAATAGTCTCTAGCATAGTATGGTCCCCAGAAACCCATCACTGCTAAAAATCCAAGTACCCATTTTACTTCTCCCAAAAGAATTCTGTGTACATCTATTAAAATAATGACGTGGTTTCCAAATTCTTTACTGTAAGTAAAGTTCTCGACAGCAATCAAGTGAATGTTAGTGGATTTTTGGTTTGGTTTTAGTTTTAAATTTCACACGTTGAAGAAGTTACCTACCAATCTGCAATAACCTGAAAGTGATCAGCTATTTGAAATACATTTGAGACCACCAAGATGTAAGATTCTGTGCAGCGATTAGAAGTAGCAAAGCATGCAAACACAAAAACAAGATTACTCTATAATGAACAAGACAGCTGGACATCTACTCTAAATGATTGCTAAGGTTATTTAGAAGCTACTTAGCTGCTAAAAAGAAAACATAAAAATAAATAGCAGAAATTCCAGTCAACAAAAGCCATTATAAAAGTTGCATCTGTACTTGGCACAGCAGCAATTTGTTTTACCTACAAGTGCATAATTGTGTTAACTGGATTCAAAACAGAACAAGGATCTTCTGATTAATATCCAATGTGTTCTGGGTATTACAAAACCAACCAAACAAAAAAGCTCCCTTACAAAACGTCTCGTCAGCTCTCATTTTGATCCATACAAGTTAATCAACTATTGGATACACTTTCATCAAGCTGTCTAGGAAGCATACTTTCCATCAAGTGACCAAGACATTCATCAAACAGTCCCAACGCAACAGAAGAATTTGACATGTAAGACAAGACAAGCAGCTACTGTGGCAAGTAGTGTAAAAGCAAGAAAATCGGGGAAATTATTTCAGAATACACCTGTATTTTAATTTCTAAAATAATATGCCAAACTTAATTGAAAAAAACCCAACTTGTTATATATACAAAACATAACATGTTACAACATGGGCAATAAGAGCACCATGGTGTGCAGCTTAAAGCAGACATGGCCCTAAGAACAGTCCCACTTTGGGCCAACACTACCCCATCACCTGCATTCCTGGTGTCAGAGCCGACCCTGAAGAGCAGGTCCCAGAAGGAGTAACTCTCCCCCATCGGGTCATTGGTGCCCCTCACAGCCCCTCACTCTAGCAGGGCCGGCAGGGCTGGAACCCCTTCCCCACCAAGGGCAGCAGCAGGGTGGAATTGGGGAGCCCTCATGCCCTGGAGGGAGCACCAGTACAGGAATAACAGCGATTCTTACACAGGGATAACACAGTGATTCTCCGTGGTGGAGACTGCAGTGCCAACAGCACCTTCCCCAGTCCCTCCCAGCAGCATCCCAACCAGCAGGGAGATGCAGCAGGAATGCGCCTGGAAAGGCTGTTTCTATTCACAGCCCTGAAGCTCTGCTAGCCTCCCCCAGCCCAGCAAAGCGCATGCGTGCTCACACAGAGATTATTTTTAATCTTTATTTTAATATCGCTTGTAAATGCACTGCAGAACACTGACCGCTACACTGACCCATTTACGCTACTTTGCCACATTAAAAAGAGGGAAAAAACAAGCAACAAAAATCCCCTCTGCAACTTCCAACAGCCCCAAACTGAGTAAGCTGCTCTTTGTGAGCCTATTAGTACTAATTATCCTTAGCTAATCACAGTGAGCAAGCCATAACCTGTCAAGAAACTCTGCCAAAATAACTTCACATAACACTGAATTTCTTGTCAGGAAACAAGATGTACCCAAGTAACAGTGAAAAGCTATCCTCCATATTTCCTCCAAGCAAAGTACAGCTTCCACATCTAACATGCAACCCAATTCAATTGTTGTAGAACATCTTGTACACCAAAACTATAAAACAAGAAAAACTCAAACCCAAAATTTTGCATTACAATTTACCTAGTTGTTTCAGTTTGTTTTTCTTTTTGCAGGGCATCATGGTACCAAAAACACTTCTTCATATCCTAACCACATTGATAAGCAAGTCAAATCTGGAAAACTACAATTTCTGAACCAACATGTTGATACTGTCATTAGCTGGAATTCATTTGCAGGAATCAAAACACTTCTCCCACTGTGAAAATTAGATTTTCTTATTCTGGTGAATGCAAGATATCACATACCTGGCCATCATTTCCATGATGAATACAAGCTTTCCAAACTTTACATAGCAAAAGCAATAAAAAGCATGTTACTCTGGCATAGACAAGACTGGCAAATCTACCTGTATGTAATGCATAGTAGATATAGACAGGTATCAATATAAACACTCCCACAAACAGGGTGCAACTATTCAACATTACCTGCAACAATAAAAATTAAATGCCATTTTTATGGTTCGTTGGATTCCATACTGTACTGACCCTATCACCTGCATGACTGTCTTTCACATCTTTAACTAGCGGGATTTAAATACCCAAGTGATATTCCTACTGACTACCACCAGTGCCAGGAACATCAAGGAGTTTTTAGTCCACCCACAGATGGATTTCCTTACTTTAAGCTAACAAATGAAATAATCACTAATCATGTTTCAACCTTACTTCTTGGACACTCAAGAATTACAGTTTTCCAGACCGGGACAGACAGCAGAGGGAGAAAGAGAAGACTTGGAAGAAATATAACCTCAGTCCCATGTCATATTTTGTCACAACAAGCCAGGGCTCCACACAGAACATGGCTACACCTCAGGAGACAATAAAAACGGTCAAATGCAACACTTGTAAAGAATCACAAAAGCCAGTGTCTGATGTCATGATTAAGCATTTAGAACACACCCCCCCCAAAATACACTTACTGTACTACTAGAGCGTACCGATATCTGTAAAAAGAGAAGGCAAGATGCCTTTTTTCAGAGCGATCTGTACCAAGGAAAATAAAATATTCTACTGCAATGGCAGACAGTGATTCCAGAATGTTTAATATTACACTACTCATGAAGAAAGCTAGATGACAATAAATCCCTGCTGAAAACACCAATAAAGAAGACAGAATAACCATGTCAGAAAAGCAGTTAAAACTCTGACAGCACTGTATGTTCAACCAGGAATTCAGTGAAGACAAAAAAACAAGCAAAGTGGGATCCTTTGTTATGGCAGCCAACAAGAGCGTATTTCCATTGACACGGTGGAAAGCTTTCCTAAAAATAAGGTGTCGGGTTTTGTTAGTGAGGTTTTTCTTTGTTTGTAATTACAAACACATATCTGTGCACCAAATGACACTACTAAGCATTCAAAAGAAAATCCAGTAGGTCCAAATTTCTACGTACTTCAAGACAATGCCACCTCTGCCTCAAACACCCTGACACAACCAGCTTAAGAAAGACTTAAATACACTTGACATGACATCTAGTGTGACCAGAGATGAAGTATTGCTACAGTCTATACTGCCCTTTTGTTGGGCACAAATTATTTTTCTGTAACCTTGTGTGGAAAGAGTTAACTATCTTGTAAGACAGTGTACAAGTCTGAGTGTGCAGTGAGCATCTCATTACAGGACTTTTATGATGATCTCACTCCATTCTTGCTCTAACTCTAGGCAGACACAGCACCTTGCCATTACAGGCAGAGACAGATGCCGATCTTCCTTTTACTTGCAGGAAGGCCTCACCCAGAAGTCTGCCGAATCCTCCTTTCTCTGCTCTACCTGATTAAAAGCTGGGTGTACCCCAGGACCCACCCTCCTTCCCATCACTTCTTCAAGGACTATCAGCACCCCTCATGCCTTGCACTGCTGAGAACACCACAGCCTCAAGTCAGCAGTTTTTCCCAGTATTTTCTGTCTCTTTAATACAAGAAATGATTATGCCAAATAATTAAAAATAGAAGAGTTTGGGGGGGAGTGTGTGTAGGTTTGGATATCAGCTTGTGAAAGATCAAACTGAAGTACCCCACAAGTCTGCAAAAAAAATAAAGTGAAAGTCTCTAATCTTTTTTCCGCAGGAGGAGACATATTACAGGGTTTTCACCAGCTGTAAAAGGCAATTCTTTACCAAACTCTAAAATGCAACCTGTGTTACATGACAAATGAGTATAGGAGCCACTTGTGTTTGATCTTGTCACAAATCCTGATGTGGAAATGGCAGATAGAGGAGTACTCAAATGCCATAGCACTGGGATTCACAGAGAATCACTGCCTTGCAGTTACAATTCACATAAGCCCCCAGGACTGTGTCAGACTAGGGCAAAACATCCACATACTGTGCATAATTATTTAACAGCTTCTCTACTGCTCGTGTCTTATTTCTGTGAGGAAGCTGTCTTGGGACAAGAGAAATACGCACATAAGAACTATAGCCAGCTGAATTCCCATGGTGCTGCCCCTGGAGACACGACAACCCAGCAGACCGGCAACCAGAGCTCTCCTCTCCGACGTCGTCGCCTTTCAGCCGAGAGACCAGCAACAGAAAATGAACAGCAACTGGTGAGAGAGCTCTAAGCTCACACCTCTACGCTAAGAGCAGGAGACCAAACTCTGCATATTCTTCTGTGCCAACAGAGCCACCCAATTAGTGTCCTGCCATTAAAAAGTAAAACCAAACAGAAAGCCACACACCACTCCCCAAATCAGTCAGACTGTGATTAAATTAAATAAGCACGGTATGTCACTCATGGAATGCCAAAACAAACAAATATTGATGAAAAAATACACTGAAGATTTATGATGTTACTGAACATTCACTTCCTAATGTCCAGGCTGAGGAAATGGTATATAGCAGTAACCACATGCCAATCACCTAAACGACTAAATAAAACTACTTAATGAAGTAAAACTATTTGACTTGCCTACACAAAGTAAATTTATTCAAAATGTTTATAGATACTTTCTCAAAAGACTCTTTTATCAACAGCTGTAGAAACTCAGTTACCAACTAAGTCATCTCAATTTCACATGTTGTTGGCCTTGGTCTAACACTGACCAGCAACATCCTAAGTGACTTATCCTACTAGATATGTTTAAACAGAGAAGATGGTTTCATCTTGACCTTAAAAAAAAAACAAAAAAAAACCACAAACCACCCTTCCAAGCTATTTCTAACATATCTACAGTCTGTGCTGCTCAGACTCATGACACAGCCAGACTTCTGCAATCCACACACCCAGCCCACGTACTTGAGAAAACCTGCCTGTACAGAAAGATCACTAGATAACAGCATAGTGGAAATTTCCTATCCTTTGCTATTCAAGTGGCAGAGTAGCTGCAAACTCTTATTTCCATCTGAATGGAGGGGAACTCCTGTCAGAGCTCGGGCCCTCTCCTGACAGACAGGAGACTTTGGCACGGCAGAGAAAGCACACCCCATGCACAGTCCGCTTAAAGCTCCTCCTCGCTATTTCAACATCAGTATTCATTGAAATCGTGTCAAGGCCAAGGATGTATTGGCCTGTTCCTTTACACCACGCTGAGATTCTTGTTGGTTTTGTAAGCACAACTATTAAGTATCCCAACTACATCCAAGTTTTGGGAGGAGACGCAGCATTTTCTGAAGTCAGTAAATATATCCCATGAGGGCTGAAGAAACATCCTAATATTAAGCATTTGTACAACTGTTTAATATGAGAAAACACACTCGGAAAATCCAAATATTATTTTTGGAAGCAACCAGATTACGATAACATGCTTTCCAGCTCAGAGGAAAGCAATAGGATGACTACCTGAAAACAGGAAAACAAACCCTGCCTTCACAGGCTTTACCGGAGAGCCTCATTTAAAGCTTCCTTTAAGAAAATAAAAGGCCCAGAAGCCCTACGCTAGAACAAATTTAGCACGATGACGCACAACCACACACAACGATCACTTTCT
>VZTH01010337.1:2075031-2123824 GCA_013397815.1 Aleadryas rufinucha
CGGGGATGCTGCGCGGCGGGGCGGGTCCTGATGCACAACCATCTTACAGAAGTGCCGGGGGACTGAAAGGCTCGCAAGTGTAACCCCCATCTCGGCACTCCCCGTGATCCTGCACCAGCCTGAAACACGGGGTGACAGAACACAAACGTGTCAAGATGCTCTTGAAGGGCTGTTGGTAATGTGATTCCTGGTGCGTAAGGGCTCAAAGGCTCCGTTGCTGTCACGCTCCTGAAGGTCCAAGTAACACAGCACACAACTCCCCTCCGCATCCCCTGGCTGACAGCAGAGGAGCAGCCTCCATTTACTCTCTGGCACGGATCAGGAGCTTACGCCCTGGAATTCTCTTTCCCCAATACCAAGCAGAGCAGTGGCAGCCCCCGCGCACCCCCAGCCCCGGGGGTCAGCTCTAACGTGTTCTCCCTCACGGAGTTCTCAGCCAGTGTCAATAATGGCATTAACCGGGGACTTTGCAAAACTCAAGTGTAACAGGAGAGCTCCTACATCAAAGCAGTTCTTAAAATAGTAAGAGATCAAACCCAAATGAAAAAGCTACGCCAGACTACATCCTAAAAACGTAAGAGAAACAATTTAAGAGATGTCTTATGAGGAAATACGTATTTATCGGCATGGTTAGTTTAAGTCTACAATGGTTGCAGTATTTTCAGAAAGCAGTAAAGTATAAAATAGAATAAACCTATTTGCTTCTTGAATGTCTGATTCCAGTAGTCTCTCCTGTTACAGTACATCATCTAAATCATTCTATTTGCTGTAAAATAGCAGCAGAAAACACTCACTAATTACTCCGTGTCACACTACTCAGCTAATAGATTCCATTTCAGGCCAGAAATAAGCCATCTCCATTTTTATTTTTCTTCTAAATGTCACCAAGCAAAAGACTGACTGTCATTCCATTTTAACATCTGCTTTGCTGAATTATTTTTCCCAGTTTATTCAAATAGATATCCTACACTATTAGGGAATAACATGTCAGCAACATGTACCTATAACCATCTTTTTGGACTGGGCACCATACTGATTCAATAGCTTTAAAGTTTACTAGATGCAAAGAACTGGGGAAGTTGACATAGATTAAGAAAATCAGATTGTCTCTAAGGAATGACCAAGCCCTACATTATGCAATGAAATGTCAACATCTAAATATATTCATATTTTTTAAAAATTAAAGAAAATGTAAACCAAAGTATTAGAGGAACTAGTATTATCCAGCATCACTGAAACTCTTTGGTCTGTACATCATAAAACATAGTAATCTTTTTGTACTCTGCTCCAGTGAGTTTCAGAGGCTCAATTTTGCTACATTAACCATTATGCTCGTTTTTAAAATCTGCAATGTCATGCAGCCCAACCTGACTTGGATGGAACAGTGGATCCTCACTCCCACTGAAAATCAGACTGTTTCTGAGATGCAGGAGGGTCAATATTCTGACTCCTGGACATATAAACCCATGAGCTACACACTGATCCCAGGTAAAATAATGGAAGGGTCCCTCCATCCTGCAATGAATACAAAGTGCTGAATGAGGACAGCCTGATCTGCTACACGGTTACCTGTTGAGAGCCCAGGCCTGGACATCAGCCCCAGAGCTGGGGGCCGGGTGGGCAGGGTCCTGGCCTGGCACAGGGACCAGCACAGCCCTGGCAGTGTTACATCACAGGGAGTGGAAAAGAACTAATGCAATCTAACAGACATAAAAACTTGTCTTCTAGAAAGCAGACGTCTGCACATATTGGTGAAGAAATGGTACAAAAACACCTGCAGCGACTTCTGATATTTACTATAACAGGGAAATATTAGTGATAGTTCAAAGAGTACTGAAAAATTAGCCAGGGAGCAGAAAACAAGTGAACATAGAGTATGAAGCTTCCACATTTCATCTTATTTAGCTTCTGAAAGAAAAAAAAAAAACCTGACAAGAGACTGGATTACTTTGAAAAGGTACTTAAATATAGGAAAGAGATCTTGATAGTATGACCTTTTCAACCTGGCTGACAAAGGCAATGGTATCCATTTGCTGGAAACTGGAGCAAGACAAAGCTAATGTTGACATTTCCAGACTGTGAGGGCAATTAAACATTTAAATAGTTTATATCAGCAGAGATAGTGGGTATACCTTTGCTTGGGTTTTAAACATGAGATTAGATATACTTTTTAAAGACAGGTTTTAACTCAGTTTTGGAAGAAATCCAGTCGTGTGTGTCAGGTGGTTACTGAAGTACTTGAGTTGGTTCCACAGAGAGAAATGAGGGAGTGGCACTGGTGGTTCTGAATATGTCTAAACATTGTCAAGTGTGGGCTCATCTCACAGACCATTCAGCACTAAGAGTGCTCCTCAGTTTACAATTTCTTGTTTCTCTGGAAAGGCAGCTTTGTCTGTATGGCTCATCTTTGCAATGGTATAATCAGTAATATCTATTTCCTAGAGCACAACAGGAAGAAAACCACCTTGAAAATAAGGTATGATGATGATAAAACTGCAAATCATAGAACACAAAAAATTCCAAACTTTAAAAGTATTGCCTAAACATACCTGCTAAGTTCTTTTAAAAAATTGTCATGCAGAACTCTGGGGAAAAAATAAAATATGATAGGAAGGAAGATTGTAATAATTAACAGTAGAGAAGCTCTGTAGAGGGCACCCCCTTCAGCACAAGGGGGTTTTTTTGTGTTGCTAAAGGGAATTTCATTTTGGCCCATTGGAGAATTCCTGAAAAGTAGAAAGCCATCCCCTTCTTTTCTTTTTCTAGGTCTAGGGTGGACCACAGCATGACACAACTTTGGCATGACTTGGATAGCTCCCTGGGGCTGCTGTAACTTCCAGAGGGGCCTGCCCAGTCTCGTTTCAAAGCAGCTTTTGAATTGCAGGAGACGTACACATCAGGCTCAAATCTGCTTCTTTATCTTCAGTTAAGTTTAAACTGGAATTAGAAGATACATGATAAACTCAGGAAGGAACAACTTCAAAAATATTCTGACTGAAATATACTTTCTACTTCACTGTACAAAATACCAAGACACACGTTTTCATGAGAAAAATACAAACAAAAGTCTTCCCACTAAAAATGAAAAAGAAAATGTCTGTCATTGTGAGAGTAGAAAGACTACAGAAACAGTTCTTGTGTTTGGGAGTCTGCCAATGAATCAGAAAGGGCTGGTAAAAATGCATTCATTGTGCAGAGCCCCCTCACTCTTGAAAAAACTCCTTTATTCACAGAGACAGGATTCTGCTCTCATATATAACACGATAACTCCTGTGAAGTCAATGGGAGTTGACTTGCATTACGCAGAGGAGATTTTTGCCCAGATATTCAGCATTTGTTTACAGTAGGAACAAGAGACTCTAACTATTGTTGAAAACTATTTCACTGCTTATTTTTAATACAAAGGGTTCAAAGTGAGGAAAGCTCAATTTGTAGGAATTTCATAACTATTAGGGTTTTTATCCATTTTATAACATGTTGCCAGAGTTCAGTTTCAGATTTTTTTTCATGGACAAGTAAAAGAGCTTCGTAATGAAAGCTGGTTTGAGAAGAGTTTATAAAAATGAAGTATCTGTCTTCATTGCTGAAGCATTTTCTATCCTCTTGAGCTAATACTTTGTAAACAGAAATTGAGTGAGGGACCACAGGTGTTTACTGGCAAAGTCTGTCTACAAGACATCAGTGAAGCACAGGTCAGACGCAGGAAAAAAAAGGAGCTGGGCAAGACAGCTGCCATTAGTTCATGGGTATCTCTGGGATGGGAGCAGAAAGGGCAGGGGCAAATGGGAAGCCATTAGGAAAAGGGGCTAAAGGGGTAAAATGAAGCACAGGACAGGCAGGGTGAGGAGTTTGGGGCCAGAAATTAAGTTTAATGATGAAACTCATATTAATCATCAAGTGCTGCTGAAAGAGATGGTCCCTCCTCTCCCTATTCCACTGTCCCAACCCTGGCTGTGATTTTTAGCATTGGTGTTCATTTTACCCCATGATGACCTGATTCAGAGAGCTGAACTGACAGAAAAGGAACTATACAAGTTTAGTTCCCTGACTCAGCTCACAAGGGAGACCAGGACAGACAGTGGGAGGAACGGGACGGACTACCCCTTTCAGTAGCAGCCCACAATTAGATTGGCAGAACCACATCCTGAGTTCAGCAGGGGACTCAGGCAGCAAGCCAAGGAGAAAGCCAGCACTGGCTAAGTCAGGAGACTGAGGCTGAAATGAAGAGACTATGAAGACAAAACACTGTTGAAAAATTGATGTTGGAGGGAGTGAAAGGCCTGAAGAAGTGAGGTCAGGTTTGAAAGGAGGAAGAGGATAGAAAGAAATTGCAGGAGTCTGTCCTTCCTGCAGCATTATGTTCTGCCCTTGAAAATACATTAGAAAATACTAAATTTCACTATTCCTTTACCACCAAATTTTCTGATGCAAATTATGAGCCCATGTCCATATGTCATTGCTTTCTGTTGTCCTAGAAGATGACAACGTCTTACTCCTACCAGTAATCAATGCAAGCAGCAGGGAAGTCTTTTGCAGTCATCTAATCTTATTGATAAAAGCAGTGGTATCATACCAACACCATTGTACTGACATGTCTCTAGGTCGTTAAAAAAATGGGAAAAGAAAAATGATTAAACAACAGCAACAAAAGAAGACAAAGGAGCTTTGAACACCTGTAAGCTACAAAACAGTTTTTAAAGGTTGACTCATACACAGCTAAAGACAAGCAAGAAAGACTCATTATAAACTTTTCCTCTAAAAGGGATACCTACAAAACCAAAAATCTTTGGAAGATAAAATTTTATTTACATTTTTCTGGTTTTTATCTGGTATGTCTGTTAAGATACCTGTCACATGAAAGTGTTCATCTTTTTCATTCAGTTTTCCTTCTGTATCTGCATTTCCCTCCTGATATAAATTTAGTCTATACAATGCAGCAGTTTGTGCAGATGACTCTGAAATACAATAGGTTGCCCCTCTAATTTACTTAAATGCTACTGAGAAATTGTCCCACGATGGGAACTAGTATTCTCAGTTTTTCCAGTCCAGCTTTCTTCCCCCAGTCAAGTCACTGATTCCCTTAGTGATCTTGAACAAATCATTTGATTTAATTGCACCCGAATGAAGCCAGCGGGATAAGTAAAGTAAAAAGCAGCTTTTCCCTGCAAACCAAACCCTGTGCCTGAACTGTGCCTTCCCCAGTAACCAGACACGAGTGAGAATAACACATTTCCCCTTGAGACCATCATGAGGAAGTCAAGAATTCCAAATGTGTTTCAAAACCTAGAAGATGGGTTCAAGTTTGGTCTTGAAAGATATTCTTGCTAATCCAGTAATTAACGTGATGGTTTTGCATAGAATAAAGAATCTCAAATATTTAGAAGCCTATGATTATAGTGTTTTTAAAGGAGTCACTATTACTTAAAACATATTAATTTACTTGTTCACTTCAAACAGACTAGATCTCAACTGTTATGTTTTTTAAACTCTGGTGGCTTACTTAATGAATGCTTGTGACTCATAAGGACTATTATTAGTCCTCATGAGCATACATTAGCTAAAAAAAAACTATAGCAAGCCAGCTTTTATGTTCTGTTTAGCAGAAAGTTCACAATATTTTATAAACCATTGCAATGTAGTTCTCCTTCAACTATTAAAAATGTATTGTAACCTACTTGTTTTGGGTATGTTCCATTTTACTTCCTAATCCAAACAGTGTGTGTTACATACATACACCTTAGTGATGGTGGCATCAAACTCAAAATACAAAAAACCCAAAAATATTGAACCAGCTGCTATACAGGAACAGCTCCTGACTTATATTTTTATCTGAGGTTAATTACTGAGTCTTTGTGAGTATGTCTGTCCCTCGGTGAGAGCTAGATTTGTTAAAAAGCCAGCCACCTTCCTCTCTCATTAACCACAAATGCAGATGCTTAGCATTTTTTCCATGAAGTCCTATATCCATCTGTTCCTGATAAATTCATTTGTAGGGAGTATCCCCATAGTAAGTACAATTGTGCAACGCCCACACAAAGTCACAAGGCTTACAAATTGAGATAATATCCACTTTTTATGCTAGGCAGTAATCTGTTTATTTATACGATTTTTGAAAAGGAAGTTGAAAAAAAGAGAACTTTTGAAAATGGAAAATGAAAGTCAGCAATTTCTTTCTAGTGTGAATGTGTGGGAATTCCACCATTAGTCTATTTTTGGTCTGACTTTTTTACAGCATTTTTGGTAAGATTGTACTATCCTCACAGCAAATTATTAAGTCATTTTAAACAAAATTATAAACTCTTAGCAATTGATTTTTGTTGATTTTTAACTATCTGTGGTTTTGAAAAGGCTGTAGATACAATGGATCTATAATATAATTCCATAAATAAGTACTATAGGAACAATATAAAAGAATCAGAGCTACATAGGATCTGTGTGCCCATTTCTTTTTGATTCTGCAGGCTCCTGCATATTTCATTCCCAGTAAATGCTAATGGATTTTCCCAAAAGGGCCACCAATAAAGGTTTTTAATTATTTTAAAAATGTATTTTCCATTTTCTCTCACATTTGTACAAGCACATACAACAGGCCTCCCTTTCCATTGCTTCCTAATCATAATACAATCTGAAAATGTTATTTCTACCTCCTATTGCCAGATGCAATCCTTTGAAAGGAAGGAAACCGTACTTAAACAGAACATTTAACTTATCTGTATCTACTTTAAGGGTAACAGTGGTAACTACAAGATGATGGGAAAATACAAATTTTTTAAAACATGGTGGCTTGGGAAAGTTTTTTTTCAGATTCATACTGCAGACAAAACCAACAAAAAGCCACACTTGACTGCTCACATAATAAGCAAAGCTGCTGTATCTTCTCCCTGTGCTGGGAGGGACACTTGCCATACATGAATGGAAGTGTTTCAGAAGGAGCAGGATCTAGTTCACTGAAAAATGAAATGAAAACCCTGTCAAAATGTGATCTGTTCTAATCACAGAGCCTACGAGAAAATAAAATCTTAATCTGCAAACAAACCCTGAGTATTAAAAAGTAGACTGAAATGTTCTACAGCCTTGTTACTGCAGTTCTCTACTGCTGTAATTGTAATGGGCACTTTGTTCTAACACCATCAATCTTTATTTTTTATTTATTTGCTAAATTGTTTGCTAACATGAAAAAGAGAAGATCATTTATAATAAAAGCCCATCTGCATAGATTTGTACAAATATAATTGCACATTCTAACACTCAGACAAAGATGTATTGATTATACCTGAGATCTATTTGTTAACAAATCTGGGGCCACAGAAATGGATTTTTTAAAAGTAATTCCATAACACAGATAAAATAAAGTACTTACAGGCATCCTAAGGAGCAAACCTGGTTGTGATTTCTGGCAGAAATCATAGTGGAGCTTCCAGGTGTGGAAGATGATTTATGAAACTGATGAAGGAACTGTATTTCATATGTGCTATGAAGAGCAGTGCTGTATTCTCAGCATTTAAACACAAACGAAGCACAGCTGCCCACTGCACTGAACACATCTGTAGTGCTAAGGCTGCTGTACAGCTGTTACCCTTGCACTTCATGTCAAGATGGACTACTCAAATTTGGCACATAGAAAAGGTCATTAGCAAGGTTATTACAGGTTATTAACCAATACTTGAGAGGAGTGACTTCCCTGTGTAACTATAACAGAAAAATATAGAGTTAATCACATTGAAAACACTGAAGTGACTGCAGAGGAAATAGTTATTTGCGTAGAATGTAGGCAATGAATTAATACTCAAATCCATTACAGATTGCCCCAAACAGTGTTCAAATAAACATTACACCAGGAAACACTAAACATCTGCCTTAAATTTGACCATGAAATACAATTATAGCTGTTCCCTTCTCTTTGGTAATTGTCAAGCAGTTGAGCTAATCTCAGTAAGAGCAGATTTTTTTTGAATCCTAAGTCATTGTCAGGACCCACAGTGGAGTCCAGGTAGGGCAGCTATAATATGTGTCTTGTAGGTATGTGTTCTGTATTTTAAAATATTCCTAGAAGGAGGCCCAATTTCAAAACTTGGTTTCAAATTAGGTCTCTTTATTTAATCATTAATGATTCATACTACCAAGATACAAGCCCAGTTCATCATATCTACATATACATACTCTTAAATAAACTGACAGACAAATAAGCCACTAACTGGAAACTGTATTTAGGTGGGAGGAGGAATTGTTTATGCAGCAAAAGGAACTGTCAGCAATTATTGCTAAACAGTGTTCTCAAACACAGACCTCAGAAATTTTGGATTTGGGGGAAGCCAGTGGGGATTTAGGTTTTGCCATTAGTGCCATTTCCATAGCAGAAAGACACAAACCCTCATTTGCAATCCTCAGCCATTAACTTTGAAAAAGCTTGTAACTCTATGCAAAAATCATCATTTAATTTTAATTTCCTGCATTGCATTAAATTACAAAGATGCAAGTATTCTACTTTTATCATTGTTGTCTTTCCATTTTAATTACATTTGGGGCAGACTTCTTAACCTGTGATTAATGTGCAGGTGGAAAATAATAATTTAATGATGGGACAAAGATTGTATTTCTTTTACTAGCTTTTGCTTTACTTCTGGCTTATGCAGAGATTCTGTGTGCATTGACAGAGATTTCCAGGGCTGGTTCTGAGCCTTTACCCTGTGACATACATACTCTGCTGTTTCCTAGACATAAGATTTTTACTTCTTTTGGGTCAAATAATACATAATAAATCAATTTGTAGAGACAATTGTCTGATTAATATTCCTATTAAATAAAAAATCCCTTCTTTCATGTTACTTTTCTAAGTTTGTGTTCAGCTTGAGTCAAGTAGTGCTGGGTTCAGTACATTAGTTTTGCTTTTCAACAACTTTCAGAATAAATCCTTTTGATACCTTGAAATCTGAAGTATTCTTTTTCTAGAATTCATGCCTGTTACTCAAGTCAGAAAAGGACAATGTTTTTTCACAAGGGTGTGTCCTACCATATAGTTACAGATCATTTTTTTTCTTTCTCAAAGACTTTTTCCTGCTCTAAAAAGGGTTAATATTAAGCACAAAGTAAATAAAAATGCTGCTGTCTGAACTTGAAGCAGCAAAATAGCCCAAAAAATCTTTAGGGTGTCACTTAGTATTACACAGATAAACATCTGTGACCACAGAGACTTGTAAAAAAAAAAAAATGTGTTTTTTAATTGAGTTCTTCTGAGCACATATACTGTGCTCTCAAGCTGTTCTCTTTGTGCCTCCTTGTGTCTCCCTCCCCATTGCTTTGCTCCTCTAGTGAAATAAAAGCCCTTTACATTAACAAAACCATTTGTGTTTTCACTAGAAACAGAAAACCATACAAATGACTGTGCAGTAATCTATGAATTGTATGTTTAGCAACTGAGGAATTGGTAGGCAAACCATCCCTCTAGAGATGGCTACACAAAAGTTCATTGCAGTTGGTTTAGTATGTACTATTACTTTAGATGCCTTGGTCTTTCCCTGATGGTTGTAGGCTTCAGGAGAGTTTTCACTTACTGTTAGAAAATAAATAAATTTCTTCTAAACAGTCCGAATATTTTTGTATCATCTAGGTGACCCAGAGATGTGTGTCAAAGTCTGAAACATTTCTTCATTCTCTTATTTATCAGTTCTGCTGGTAGAAGCATTAATTGCAGTCTGCTAGCTATACAAAGGAAAAAACAAATTAATAGAGGTTCATTTGATTTACTATAAATAAGAAAGTATTTCCAAGGGAAAAAGAAAGATTCAGGCAGCATTTTCTCTCTTGCTATTGTAAAAAAAAAAAAAAAAGTTATTGTTCATTTAAAATAATAGCTTTTACAGAATGAGTCTATTTTTCTCCTTACCGGAAGATTGCAGGAACAGAACACAATGAATGCATTTACTGCCACTTCTGATTAAAGTGAAGATTTAATGTCCTGCATATCCTGTCTTAAACTGATTTCAAAATGTCTATTTTTCAGATAATGTCAAGATGATGGTCATTTCAGAACAATACTTTACAGTCTGGAACACTGACCATTTCATGGATCTCAGAATAACAAATTATCCCTGTATCCATCCAGACAAAAACTGGAATATGTTTGTTAATACAGCTCACTAATTACAACTTTCTCCCCTCAATATTAGTCATTTTCATTACTGTTTTAATTTACAGTTCTCCAGTAAAAAACTTTCCCTCTGTTTTACTCTAAACTAAAGACTAAACAGATACCTGTAGCTGATGAATTCCTCAATTAATTAGCCCTGCATAAATTTGATTGGGACAACATGCTGAAGGGGTGTGAAGGATTTATGCTCTATTACTACACAGAAGATAATTTCATTACACATGTCTGGTCTTGGGTCTATTATCATAACAAAACTAAAAACCTTGTCATATGGTACCCATGGCCAGCCTTTGACTGCAGACTTTACCAAACATCTTCATCATCTTGTTCTTCTCACTGAAAAAAGAATAGCAAAATATCTAAGAACTTGTGCTTCATATCATGAGTATAACCACTGAGGATATGGTGTAACTGCAGTAACTAACTCACCAGTTTTAAAGGAGACCAAGTTTCAGACCTGATGCATTCACTTCAAACGAGTTCAGTTTCTTAAATTCAGTAAATTGCAACTTTTTTTTTAAAGACAGAAGATATGGAATCCTGAAAATCAGGGTCATATTTTATTCAATAGCAAAAGCAGTTAAATAATTCCTGTGCAGTAGGAGATCAACATTCACAAAGCCAGTAACTTTCATGCACTTAGAGAAAAAAGTAAAATCTCGTTAGGAATCACATGGGGTCACCCACCCCCTGCCTAGAACTGTGTTTTCAGGTACATACCAAAATTTTAAAGTGAATCTGTCCCTACATTAACTAGAGCAGATTCTTAGTGTGTTGCCATTCTGCAGAGCCTGTCTCCTTCACCGTCGCTAGCTTTAGAGATGAAAAGGAGCTGTTTAAGGTGAGGAAAGTGTTGGCAGCAAAATAAACTAGCTTGGCAAAAGATCAGGAGGTTTCAATCTCTTGGCAAGAAGTCAAAGTTTCCTTCCTTTCTTTGTTTAAAACACTTGATCCGCTATTCTCTGAACAAAGCACACGGAAAATTCGGAAGAGATTATCCATTTCTTTATTCCTCTCCCTGCCTGGAACTGAGGTGACCTAAGAGCCTTTTGAAAGACCAAATATAAGAGTATATGCTCAGTTTTGGTTCTCATGAGTAGTAGATCCTGGATTAGGGTTATGAATCCATGAATTACAGCAATTTTCATCCAGGATCTGTCACCACATTTTCATTCACAACAAAAAGAATAGAACATCTTGATTTAGCATTGACACAGAAAGTTGGGGAGAGGAGCAAAAATGTAAGCTGCAGAAATGAGAAAATATCACCTGGGGGGTGGAATTTAAGAAAACCAGTATTTGAACATTTATCCATTTCTTGATTTAGCAGAGTAGAACTCTCATTATGGGATGTCTTATACTATAATGAAAGCATGAAAATTCTTAGGTCATATCAAACAATGTATCATTACCAGATTATTTTAAGCAGCATATAAAGTAACCTTACAATTTAGTAAGAGCACATTTTCTGATTTCTTCCTCTGTACTTGATGAAAAGATGCAGTTGAGCAATACAACTACAGAACACAGCTTCCCACATTTCTTCAAAAACGTACTGAGAATGTTGCTGCTTTTACTATTTGTTAAATAAAACCAGATCTGAGTATCAATAGATGCATAACTGTAGAATCACTTCACCTTTTCACAGCCTCTCAGAGAGTTCATCCTTTTTAATGCCATACCTTAAACTTGAAATTTTTTATGCAAGTGTGCTCTGACAGCTCATTCATTTGATAGTAGGTTCCAGATTTTGGCACTATCATTTCTCACCTTCACTAAGTTAGCATGGGAAACCAGAAGTTTACATACTTGTACATACTGCTGGCAGCACTGCTTAGCTGTCTTAATCAAAAATCCAGAATTAAGTCTTTGCCTTCACTCTGTGCAGCAAGATATTTAAATTGGTCTCTTCAAGCCTTACTTAATATTAGGATGAATATTTCTATGTGGATGCTGATTAAAATAGCCTGCAACAGCAATACAGTTTATTTACAGACCTGGACAGTAGCTGTACTAAGGAATTGTTGTGAGTTAAAATATCTCGTTTTTGCTTAGGAAAATATTCCTTAAACTACAGCCTAATTTTCAATATATATTGATTTCATATTTCTCATCTTTTTGGACACTAGGTAATTACTTATGTATCATTACCTTCTCAAGGTAGCTCTCTTTTTACCAACTTTATCACAGTTTTGGGGTCAAAAATAGCCTCTTCTCTGTTAGCAAAGTTGCATTAATGTATCATGTCCTAATAGGGAATAGGATAGAAGTTAGCCTGGAGGAAGGGATGAAACCTTGTAAAGAACAGAAAGGAAAAATTCCTCTATTCTTCAGAAAAAACCTTTGCCTAATGATTGTTGTCAAATCAGATTCACAGTTCTTGCATGATTAGGATAGAATAAAACAGATTTACAAGTCAGATGCCATATTTGAGATTACTACTATGTCAACTCATCCAGTACAAGTTCACCAGAGAGTTTCCTCCTCTTGTTCATGATATCCTGTTGTCCTTGTTCATGGTATTTATTATTTAAGGTAGTATGTTTTGGAAATAGAAGCAGAATTCTTTTGCCATGTTTGTAAATCAGGCCTCTGTCCAGTTATTGCAGAGTAACAGGCTAAATTGGTAATTGGTGCTAGCAGTTCTTCTTTTTGATCCTGGTGTTATTATTACTGATAATGATAATAATTATCCATACTTCTTACTACGAATTTAATTCCTTCCTACAAGGAAATGGACGAACAGGAACACTTCAGAGCCTTCCTGTTTGGTATTGTTGCAGGCATTCTCTCATTGGTTCCACTCCAATCACCCATTTCTATTTTCTATCAAAAAATAGCTCTACTGTCACTTGATCTAGAGAAGCCATTTCTAACAGTGGGACTGAACTGACTCCATGCATTATGAAACCTGACTTTCTTCTGCCCACTTTGATACTCCCAAAGCCACTTCTGCCTTCCGTGCTGGTGATGCCAGCAGCAGGTTCAAGCCCTCATATCACTACAGTGCTGTGCTCTGCTCTGTGTCCTCTGAGAAATCCAAGATATGGGAACCATTTCCCTCTTGGTAGTTCCATCAATGTATTTGCACAGACTGAGCACTAAGCACTGCAGACCAGCAGTGGAGTTAAAAGAAAGCTTCCACTGCTGTCCAAAAGGTGTGCAGTGGGAACAGAATGTATTGCTGTAGAAATGTTTGCAGACAGGAGTGATTAAAAAATCTGCTCCTACTTGCAGTAGCCCTTTTACCCCAGAGATTCAAGTCATGAGACATGTCTAGCACATCCCATGTCAAGCTTGCTTGAAATCTTGCAAAGCAAACATAACTGAACATTCCTGTACAATAGCTGTTTTTTTAAACAGTTACTTCACTATTGTTAACTGAACTACAAGTTATGACAAGTGATATATCCACAGTCATCCCTTTGGCATTCTTTATAAAAACATGAATCACGGAAACATTCATCATGAGGAACTCCCATCATAGGGACATGTACACAGTGTGTCGTTCAGCCTCGCTGTATCTTTCCACTCTGTAAAATGTAACTGTCAGAACAGCTTCAATGAACTGTACGGGCCAACATGTAAGTTTGGTAAAGCACAACTGATAAAACACATGTCAGAATTCATTAGTTATGTTTAACTTCAAGTCATGCTTGTGTACAGAAGAAAAAAGAAAATTTTCTTTCTTTGTAAGTCATTCTACCAAACACTGCAATAGCACCATATCGGTGTACATTAACCAGAAAACGAAACACTTGGAAGAACTGGCCAACTAACAAAACTCAGACATTGAAAAGCATAGATAAAGAGCATAAATAGGATAAAATAACTACTAAACCAGATTGTGTTTGCACTTGGTCAACAGGAAAGGGAGGAATTAACCACTGCAGCTGCCCCAATATTGTCAGAAGGAAAGGAATAGACCTAACATGTCCAGAAGCCCTTTCAGAGAGACTCACAGGGGTTTTTTCCCCATGTTTTTCCCCACAAAAGCCTTTCACCACTTAGGGTCAGCACTAAGTGGTGTTGACAGCTATTGTTTATGGCACCTTTTGCCTGCCCAAGATACAGAAGTAACAATAAGTTTCCCTGAAAACTGAAATGGCTTCATTCAGAATTGTGCCAGTTTTCTGGAGGTGACAGGAGAGGAGACACAAGTGGGGTATACAAGGACCATCTGCTATGCATATATAAGGAAAGGAACTCAGGAGAAGGGTGCTACCTACAGACATCACCAGGCATGTTTTCCCATGGATAAAGGTACTTGTATTCCAAGAGACACAGTGACACCCTCTGTGTTCTTACTCTTGCTCTTTCCCAGGCAAGAGATGCCAAAAAGATTTGCACTCCCTAAGGAAGAGGGCTAACTGGTAAGGATTTTATACTAGCTCTGCTCAGATTCAGACCGTTACATAAATGAAACTCAAGCAAAATACCAAGCAATTATTTCCTAAGAAACATGAATCTTTTGGTCTACTTTTTAAAAATGAAATACGAGATTGAGTGTTACTTGCTGTAATGATGCAGTGCCGAATCATTAAATGTCATGTGCTTACTTGAGTTGGTTTTCAGTTTCCATGCACTCCTCACTGTGCCCGTGCAGCTCCCCAAGGCTGTTGTGACACAAAGCTCCAAATGCACTCCCTGAGCTGCACTGATCACATGGGACCTTCACCCACAGCATTACACATGTCAGGCCTCACTGTAAAGCACCAGTACCTTCTTCCACCTGTAGATTTCAAAATTGACGTATTTGTCACTCGGGAAAAGTGTATGCTTTGCTTTTAGCAGAACTCCCAGAACTGGTAGGATTTTCAATGCTTCTATGGTGCTGTGTGCCATAGTTGCTAAGATCTTAATTTAAATCCTATTATGGAGAAAAAACACTGTATATAATTGTAAAAATACTTGTTTTACAATTCATTATAGCATAAAGAGATTAAATGTTTTGGTATTCAAAAACCAATGATAAAAAGAAAAATTATTGTCATAACATCAAAGAACCAATTTATACTTTTTAAGGTAAATAACATGAGCATACTTACTTATCCTCATCATAGATGTGGATATTCAGATCAGAAAAATGTTACATATATATCATTAAAAGCTGTACAAGCAACAATATTTTAAATACACTATTATAAGCATTTCATTTCTAAAAAAAAGCTGATATTAAAAGTATATAAAACCATGCATAACTTTATAACTACAATTGTACAATTTCAGGCATCTGCTCTACGTAGAAATCTCATCTTACTTCTGTTTTGCTTTCTGTATTTGGCATTTGCTTATGGTTGAAGAAATAACTGTCTCAAGTTACGATGTTCTTAGCTTAATGTAAAGTTGCCTTCCCTAATAAAGACGCAACTGATAGCCAGGAATTTGCACACTAAATTTCCTATTACAAAATCTGTTTCATACTGGAATATGAAAGTGAACTACTTGCTGCAACACAAGGTATTTACTGACTACATGAGCCTTTGCCATGAAACAACTGAAGGTACTCAGCACCACTGAGAAATAATCTCTGTGAACAATGATTTCATTAGATTAATATTAATACCAAATATCATTTTGTCTCTATGCTCAGTGAAATTAGGGGAGTAATGGTAAGGGTAACAGAGGTAGTATCAAAGAAAATCTGGACTTGAGATACAAGGGAAAGGTCTTTCTTTTATACCCTCTCAGAGGCAGCAACCTTTCTTCAGTGTTGTCGAACTTTAAACGATGTTCTTGTAAGAACACATCAAGCCACTACGAATCTCACATTTCAGCCTTCTACAGTCAGAATTACCAAACAGTTCCAATAGCTGGACTGAGCAAAACAGGGCAGGAAAGACAGCACTGTGAGTATAATGCCTGCAGAGTGGCCAGGGCACTCTGTAACCTTTCACAGATGGCATTTAATGCAATACAGTTCACAGTTTAGTTTTTTAGATTATATTAGCACTCAAATGCATCTTATCTGCTGGAAAAAGAGGCAGCCAAATGAGACACCACAACACTGGCAAAGCAGGAAAAAGAGAGACAGCTAGAAGAAAAAAATTGCAGTTTCAAATGACACAAGTTCCTTTTGCCACAACAACTCAAGCAATCCACAACCACAAGGTTATTTTCCTCCCCCAAAGTCATCCCTCATTTTCTATCATAAACATCCAATGACCAGGTCAATACTTTTGACTTGGGCCCTGCTCTTGCAACACTTGCATATACATTTAAATTTACTCACATGAGTACCATCTTTGGTTGCAGTAAGACAATTCATTGAGTATGTAAATCTTTTGGGATTGCTGGCTTTTTGTTAAGGTGAAGCAGGTTGTTAAAATAACTTTGCTCCTGAAAGTTTAACAAGGAACTTTACAGTGGCAGGATGAAGAAAAGAACCAAGCATTTCACAGATTCCTTTAAAAAAATTGAAAACAATTTTTAAAAGACTCACTGGAAATGCTAACAGTGAGTTAGCATTTCCAGTGAGTTAGCATTCCTGTATTCCTGAGAATACAGGAATAATCTTTGTCCTGCTCCCTCACCATAGTGCAAACAGAAGTTGCCCATGTTGTGAAAAGAGAATTTTAGAAAATTAAAATGAATATTTCAAGCTAACACATTCTTCTCTGTCATACACTGTGCCAAACTGTGCATTATCAGACTTCTGATGAGTTACTCTGAATGATTCATGAAACACTTAACATTATGGATCTCACTGATGCCCATCCTGCTGGGATTAGTGACACTACAACATTTCAAAAACTAAATAACCTAATGTTATGCACACATGGTGTCCCAAATTCACAGATCTCAGTATGGCAACACATTTTGAAAAATGCAATCTTGCAACATCTGATATCACAGGGGATATGCGATTCTAACAAGACAATAAATTCTGGTTCTGTCTATACATAACCTCTTTCCAAATGGGGACTCAAAACTCAGTTATGCACTGGAAAACCCACAGCCATTTCAGAGTACTGCTTTATGGTTCTGGAGGATTTTTGAGTCAGCATTTCTATGGATTTGAGGTGTATCAATTCAGGACAAAATTTGATGCCACTAGCACTAACAGGTCTCTCCTAGCTGTAATAAGGTGGTGGTTGTGGTTCTTGTGTCATTTTGTGTTTTGTGGGTTTTTTAAAATGCATATAATAATAAAGTTTTCTGTCTTGGTTTCTTAAATATACTAGCCTAGTATATTTACTACCACTGTGAGAGCTTTCTGCAGGTGGGAGCAATGAGAAATAAAATCAACGGATGTCAGTAGTGGAAGCACTCTTGTAAATCCATGCCAGGACCACATCACTCTCCTCTCAACTTCCTCTGCTTTTCACAATCTTTCAGGATCATCCTTCTCAATTAAAAGACCAAGTCAGAATTCAGCTCATATTGTTTTAAACTATTTGACAGAAAGCCTCCGCTCAAAAGGCAGACAATTTTATGCTCATAATTCATGAACAGAATTACCCACTAATCCTAAGTAACACTGTTCTTGATTTTCCACTTGATTATTAAGTATATAAAGCCCTGGAAAAGCAAATTTAAAGGGAAAAAGAGCAATTATTTTTCTACTCAGAACAACACAAAGTATTACCAATGTATTACTTAGCTGTGACTGAAACACTTAAAGTATTTAAAACTTAAGAGTTTGGGATGTGCTATTAGGTTATAAATAAATACCAACGCTCTGTGCTGCACATGACAGACCTGACTATAGAAGACATTGTATCTACAGGTTTTCCTCTTCCAAAACAGATGTGTGAGTTAATCCCAGCATCTAGTTAAAAGAAGTCCTTGAGCTCAGTAGGAGGTATGCTGTATGAAAAACAGAAAATGGGGCATTTGCAGCCTCCAGGACTCCAAGGAATGAAGTAGTTTCAACTTCCACTTTAGTTAGTGGAAATCACGGCTGGATAGATGACAGTGACCAGCCTGTGCAGGATCAGTTGTAAAAGCTGTGCAAAGAACAAGTGCCTATTTTCTTACCACAGAAAATCAGCAGGAGGCATCTCATGAGTAATACACTTCACCAGTAGCAAGTATTCATAGCAGTATTCCCAAGTAATTCAATTTAGGTTGCCATAAAATTGAAAAATAAAAACACATCAAAATTTGCATGAGAATCAATAAACATTTGAAGATAGTTTCAACTTGCGTACATAACCTTTTCACCATTACAGCACTTAATAGTATAATGCATTTTGCAACTTGAAAAATCTATATTACACTGAAATAAATGTCTCGTAGAAAGTAAATTACAAATTGCTTTGGTCTATCTGTAACTTAATTTACCACCAAAATACAGAAAAATTATCAGGAAATCTGATATAAGTTTAAAATTGCAAAAAAAAATGTGTATTTGCTTACAAACACATTTTCGTTGTATATGGTATTATCACTTAAAAGAATACACTTAATAATAATAAATAAATGCTTTATTCCATTAAATTGGTGCAATCTTATCTTCACTCCATTAAAATCACTTTTGAAAAGAGTTTGATCCTGTTGTTCTTATTTCCAAGTGATATGTAGAACTTTCTTTATATCTTATAACAATTTGAACGTATTAAAATAAACCACCCAAAACCTAATAGAATTTAACAGACAGACTGGCTAATCAATACGATTCCAAGTTTGACATGGTATATGAGCTCCACTGTCTGAGATTACTTGAAAATTTACAAATCCTTCCTGAAAACTGTAGAACAAAGAGGAAATGTTAGTAGAAATAACAAGAAAAAAGAAAGAAAACCAACAAATCATTGTATTCAAAACAGTTATCAGTCATTTTCAAAAGCTGTTGCCTCTTCACTCTATCATCGCTTTTTGTATTTCAAAACTTCTATTCTAAGCTTCTTGAAGAAATATGGTTCTTCATTTGATACATCTCCAATAACACAAAAATATCTCCTTTCTTAGAGCAAAGGAAAATAACACAGTCTATTCAGCTGGTGGTCCTACATAGCCTGTCAATGTCACATTACACTGGCTGGTTCTTCTCAAACAGGTGTACTGAGTTTCTGAAACAGAGTCAGAATATGGAAAGTTCTGAGGTGGTTTCTACTCTTTTTGGTAATGATATAATTACAACAACAAACAAACTCCTGACTTAGCTTCCCCTCCGTTTGCATACCCTCCAGAAACTGCTCTGTTGGGATCATTCAGTTCATCAAACAGTCCTGTTTCAATGATTTCTTCCTGCCAGGGTATAGAGACAGCACCTGTCGCAAACTTTTTGAAGAACTTCTTATCTTTGTCATCAAACTCAATTCCTCGTACTTCAGAGAAGTCAGCAATGTCTCCAATATCTTTGGCATAGACAACTGATGGATCTGGCACAAATGGAGGGTCAATAAGGTTTGCCTCTAGCCTGTGGAAATTTATTGTTTTGAAGAAGCTGTGTTTTCTTGGGTCATCGTCTTCATTCCTGCAATAAAGCAAAAGTTTGTTCATCAGTGTGTTTTGCTGTCAGAGAGATCCAGGGGTGGCTGTGTTTTGTACATGACAGTACTTTAAATAAGGAGAGATATATCTATATATATATCATGCAACACAATTCCTTTTTTCCTAACCAAAGAACACTGCATTGCACAACATAAGCCAAGCTGAAAGCTGAAAACATTCTGATCCCATTACTCATTACTCCACCTCTCAGGGTAAATCAGCCCAGGCAAGGTGCCACACTCCAGGAGCTGCAGTGCTGCATCAGGGATGCCCCGTCCAAAGGTACACTTCCACCAGAACTGAACCTACAGCAGGATGGGGAGGGGGAGTACAGGATTTACTGTCCAACAAGGGAGGTTCAGTGACTGGCTCTGTATCAACTAGGGTAAGAGTATCTATACTCTAGGGTAAGAATATGTATTAAACTCTAGAATGGGGTATATTGGGTTAATATATCTATAAACTGACTCTGAGCAGCAACTGTCTGAATCAGAAGCTGGTGACAAATGACAATTCTGGTTTTATCTTAATTCAAAGCTTCTACACATTTACATCATAAAACTCAGTTATGTCACTCAAATAAACACTCCCACATTTAGTGACTGTTCATTCAAAATAACTACTCTTATAAATCAACAAAGATTTTTTTCAGGCAAGAGATTCACAGATTATGACATTAATAAAAGTATATGTGCCAATGTCACAAACATAATCCATTATTAATACAGTTAAAACCCAATACGAAAAACCAGAAAGGACTAAATCATTGTAAATGATTAAGTTAAATAAATCTTCGGAAAAACAACTGCACACCTTAGGGAAAACTTCCCCCGTAAAAGAACTAGTGAATTGTTTCATTGTAGACCCATAGAGAGACTTGTAGGATATTTTCTGATTATAAAAATCATCTGAGCCTCAAATGTGTGCTTGTTGAAGCATGACCAAAGACCACAGCTTTTGAACTGTGCCTCTAGTGTCAAGGCATGCAAAGTCTGAATCTGGAATTCTAGAGAAAGGAGGAGTAGAGAGGAGCACTGTCTTTTCCACACCTATGCATTCTTTGTTTAATGTATTTATGCACTGCTCTTGAAAACAGTAATATTGGAAAACCAAATTTGTCTGCGTTTTAGCCTCAGAAAATGGGTTCGTAACACACTGCTTTTTTCTTTTCCAACTTCCTTACAAAATCAAGCTCAACAAAGTGTAAGCCCTCATGTATTTCTAGACAATGTTCTATGAATAAAATGTAATGCAAACCTTCGGTAAGTCTTTTTATCTTTGCAAATGTGCAGAAGCACCATATAGGAGCAGTAGATCTGTGTGACTATGGAAAAATCTTTATTTTTTAAATCCTCATTTCCATGAATGCAGAACAGCTCATCCAGCTTGGCACTACTGCCTGTTCCTCATGCTGCCCTGCTGTGCTTCTAGCCTGCCTTGGTGCTCCCTGGGCATTACAGAGATGAAACCACCAGCTGCTCTTTTCAGCCCCTTGCTAGGAAATTGTCACTTTGCACCTCTGCTGCCCAGTTCTTCTGAGCAAGCCACCACCAGGCACTATCCACTGTACACCATCATGAATGACCAGGATGCCACATCACAGCCTGAAGAATGATGGATTCTGCCATCCAGGCATGCTGGGCAATGAAAAAAATTATGTTTTCAACCCAAAAGCACCATACGAGCAAAATTATGAATGTACAGATTAAGCCAACGGGGATCTTGACTTCTGCATATCCATAGGCTTGCAAAATCATCTCCTACCTTACCTAGCCAGTGATAACTAAGTACTTGAGCAGCCTGGCATGATTTATTTACATTCACTGTTAGCCTGAAAGTGCATTACAGCTGCTGTTCAAATTAACTGGTGTCCTGGGACACTGGTGAGCCAGTAGTGCTGACTGGGCAGATGCACTCGCAAAAATCTCGCTTTATTTTGCCTTTCCTTTCTATAACATAAACCAAGAAGCACTAGAAGCTGGTGGAGGCTACAAAATGAATTGCTGCAGTGTTCCTCGTCCCGAAACCATAAAAAGTTAAAAAATGTAAAGCTACATGAATGCCATCTACTGGAACTGAGACATCTTCCAACTAGCTGGAGATGAACTTGAACTCATCCTCCGTGAACTGCATTTTTATGTAACTTAAATAGGAAGAGCAAATGAACTCACATGAAGTTGGATAATTTTGTATTCTTCAATTAAAAAAAAAATTAAAAATCACTTTACAGGTTTGGGATTTGAGATATCAATCCCACAAAGCTTGAGTGGAGAAAAGGGGTTACATCTTTCCTGAGTTAGCTAGTGAAATCGCATCTTCAATAGAAGAGTGGAGTGTTTTAAAAGGTCAGGTGTACAAAATAAAGCTGTCTTTGAGCAGCTTTAACTTATGCAACAGGCACTTCTGTGGATAACCCAAGCTCTTGTTGTCCTTAGTAGAATTACAGTGCTAATCTTTACATAAGCATGAGCTGTCCTGAATAGTATCGCCCTGTTAAAGAGGTACATGCAGGCTTTTATTCTGTATCATGCTCAGGGTATACATCCTATTGTTTTCCTTCTCTAAGTATGGCACATCAGAGGAAGGACATCTTAAACAGCAGAGAATTAAAAATAGTATGTGCAGTAACCTTTCTGTGGGCATTTCTCCTATTGCTGAGAAGTAATGGAACAATAAACAGACAGAAAGATTGTAAATTATTCCCTTGGAAAAGGGGATATGGTTACAGTAAGTGATTTTTCAGTTGCTGGTTTTGTTTCAGACTTGCTGAATGAACTTGACCAAGTCACTCACAATTTCTAAATTTCATTTTCCCCTACTCTGAAATTTTTTTACTTCACAAAGTGCTGTAAGTCCAAATGTCTGCCAAGTACGCTGACTTTAAGTTAGAGTGTTCTGAATGTTTTTGTGTCAAATTTAGTTTAAAAATAAGCTTTTAAAACATATTAAAATAATATAGATTTTGTATTAAACATACTCCATCTACTGCTGAAAATAACGTTTTTCTGCTGCCTTGCATAGTTGCTGGGAAAATTCATCAGGCACAAGAGTAGCCGTCTTCATTTAGCAATAGAATATTAAGAATATGTGTATTAATGGTCTATTATCTTTCATTAGAGTTAATTATTTCAGACAAATGTTTGCCTAACATTTTGAAAAACTATTCCATGTTGTTATGAAATATAAATTTGGAAGACTATCTATGCATTTTCAATGAGATCCTTTGTCTAGTCCACCTTTACATTGGAAAAGCATCTGATAGATATATTTGTATTCACAGATGGTTCAAATAACAGTGTATTCTAAAGATAGGTATAATTGGTTTTCCATTTTTTTTTTACATTTTTATTATATTTAATTTGTCTATATTGCAAATGTAGAAGTGCAATCTATCTTATTAGAAATGCACTAAATTATTTATACACATGTATCAGAACAATCAGAGCTATTACAAGTTAAACATGACAAAGTTTAGTTTTGCAATTCTCTTCTTATTGAACAGTTCCTTAAAATTGCTAAGTCAGGGACACATCCACCAGTCTTCATCAACCCAAAGCAACCTCTGAAGTGCCCAGAAATGTTTTGCTTTATAGGAATTTGTGCCAAATATTCTTTTTCTCCCTGGGATGAGTCAGGATGACCAGAAATTCTACAACATTTTATTAAAGCACTTGAGCAAAGCAGAGGGGTTAAGGTCTCTTCAGCAAGAAGCCAATGACGCAGCCTTGCAAATTAGATATCCGCAGGGAAGAGAATCCACATTGCAGATTTGGATTTGTGCCCACACCATTCCAGTAAGCAATACAATATTCTGCATTCAGTCTGCACTAGCAGGGAGGAAGGTATCTACTTGACTATCCCCTATCTTTAGGAAAGAATGTGTAAGAAAAAGGGGTTGCCCCTTTCTCCCAAAACTATACAGAGTCTAACACAGAAAATAACAAGAAGGCAACTCCTATGAGTCATCTGGAGTGAGGATAGATGATCACACTATTGCAACAACATTCCTTATTTCCATATTATCTTCAAAACTTTCCACCTCTTTCTTCCTAGAAGTGAAGTGGAAAATTCAGTACTCTGTAGAAAGTGAAGCCCTAACCCATCTTGTGCAATAAGTAAAATGACTATATAGTCTGCAGCTTTAACCTCTATTGTCTCAATTGAGATTGAAAAGGCATACCTGCTTCCTAAACGGTCCTCTTTTTTCTTAGCCAAAAACAGCTGGCAAATCTCTTTCGCTTCCGCTGTAAAGCTGGCATGTTCAAATTTCACCTCATCTTCCAGAGTTCTTCTTCTAACCTCATCCTTACTGACCTTTTCTTTGTAATCCTTGAATGGTGTTCGCCCAGCAACCATCTCATAAATAGTACACCCCATAGCAAACCAGTCCACGGGATAGCTGTAGTCCTCATCCTTCAGGATTTCCGGAGCCATGTAACCATTTGTCCCAGCCTATTGCAAACACACAGACAGATTTACTATACAATGTCAGGAATGAAATGCATACAATTAAACAGACTAGTCTATAATTCTTCCAAAATATTCTACTGATATATTTTGTATCTAGAAACTCTGACCTTTTTTTAATCTAGAAACTGTGAGGTACAACTTTTTTAGCACATGGACTACATCTCTCGTTAAACATCTTGGCACATAGGAAAACTGTCTTAAATGTGCTTTTCCAAGGTGAAATGTCTGTGCAATTCCCACCTAAAAGTGGTTTATTTTTAAATTCATGGCTAGCTTGCTTTCTTCTTCCATTTTATTCTTTTTTTTCTGTTGAAGATATTGTTAGTTTTGTTGTGTAAACACAAGTAGCAGTAAGTTTGAAAAGACTTTAAAAATTACAAAAATCAAGCAAAACAATCACTGATTCCCACCCCATTCAATGGTTATAACTGGTCCAATACAGGGGTCTGCTGCCAGTGAGAAAATTCTCATCAAGCCAGTAGCTGAGCTGCAATGAGGAAGTTCTCAGTCACCTCCCTCTTGGTTTCTGGATAAATGTTCTACCACAAAGGGCCAAGAAAAACTCTTAAAAACCACTGGAAGAAAGTAAACCTATGAAAACTATAATTCATAAATTACACGCATTTGGGTGAAGGAACGAGTTCATATTTCCTGACTAAAAAAAGATGCCTGAATAAAGACTATTTACAGCACTAATGGCCCCTTCTCTGAGAGAAGAAATGGGCACTCTTTGAAAGGGGCATCTGCCTGCTTCCTTCCCAGCCCAGGCCTGCCACTTTCCCCTTGGGGGACAGGCTGCAGTGTTTGAAATAGCTTCTGCTGCCTCTGTCCCCAGGGAGCTGATTCACCTGGGAGGGAAGTGAGATCAGCATCTCTCGATGCTCTCTGCTGTGCTGTTCCATGGCTGAGGATGTGAGATTTTAATCGTAACAACATTTCCTCAGCTGAACCCACGTTTAATGGTGTACCTCATGCCCTATCTTATGTATTTACCACATTCACCTAACAGTGATAACCACGTCACAAGTTGCTTGAACCTCTCATATCTTTTTTAAATACTGGGACTGATGTATTACCAGTATAACAATTTAAAATAAAAAACTGTGTTTGTGCAAAATCCCACTAAAGCTAACTCAAGATGGTCATTATTACTGCCATCAGCATACAATCAATGACAGAGATTCACTCCAAAGCAAAACAGTTAGAAAAAGGTAACTAAAGCTAAGCTCATTTGGACAAACCGTATTCATAAAAAGCGCACCTCAACAGATTAATTTTATTTGATGGGGTTGGGTAACCCCTCTGACTTTTGCAAATTTTGGCATAGTACTTCCATAAACTTTAGTTTGTCACTACACATTGTGACATATACTCTACTGTAAACAATATGTGCAAGAGGGAACATTTTAGTATCAATTAAAACATAAGCCCAATAGACAGAAAATTAAACCCACTTTATTTTCTCTCTATGTAGTTTTTTTTTATGTTTAAGGATATAGAGCAAAATCCTCCATATGGCTGAAAAACAGAAATTAGACGAAAAGAACAAAAATATCAGTCAGGTTGAAAGCAAAAGGAAAGGTTAAAAGTGAACAGTTGCCTCCCTCACTGAAACCACAAAAGTACAGAGGAGCAGGATGGGCACTGCAGCTGCTGACATCATCCCACAGGCAATTTGTACTGCTTACACTGGATTTCTCTAAGTAAAAATATTGAGAGATGCCCTGACAGTACTACATTTTTAGGTATGATTACTGCTCTATTCAGGGAAGGGGACAAATGCTCAAACATGGACCACAGACCCCAAATCCATCTGGCCTCAGAAAAACCTGGAAAGGAGAGGTTGAAAGTAGTAGAGAAATTTTGATACAAAAGCTCGCACACAGAGCTCACTGTGGATTAGTAAACACAGCTCTAAATAGGTTTCTGGAATATTTTTTCCTTTTCTTTTTTTTCTCCTTCTGGGAAGCAATAAACATTCTTACTTTTACTGAGATGAAGCTGGGCACTAATGCCTCGAAGAACTACTGAGTCACATTATCATCGAAATGTGCCCTGACAGCACAGTATGGTCTTTCTGATAAGACATTACTGCAATTTAGCATCATCATACAGAACCTGGATACATCTGACATGGAAAAGTCAGAAATCTACTGTCACAAATGTGTCTCAAGGCAGCTCCTTTCAGTCTGCCTCTTTCCTTCCGCTTGTGTTTTCTCTTCCACAGTTGTTTTTTCAAAAGAAAAGTTGCCAAGTAACTTCAGTCTCTTCCATGGGCATTTTCCACATACCCTCCAGCAGGACACTCCATCTGGAAGAACATCATGCTTTGACATGGTGCTTGTGTTCCTCAAGAACAGAGAAAGAAAGGCCATCATCGCACACCAAAAAGATGGCACGACCACAACGTAATAGAAAACAGAATGGACCAACAACAGTGTCCCTTCAGATTGAAGTGACAGGCTGTGCATGAGCTTAAATGTAAACAAGAACGAAACTTCAACATTCTAAATTAGCAGCACTGAGATCTTGAGCTGTTACTGAGTTGATCCAAATCCATCTGAGGAAGTCTAGAAACATCATTCCTCTGACATGCCAAACCATTTCAATTCAGAATTTCACGAGAGCTGGTTTCCTCATAGAATTTCATCCAAACTTGAATCTAAAAACAAATCTCTCCCAATCCTGAAGCTTTCCTTCTGTTCACAGTGAAGGAACAAGCTAAAAAGCAGGAATCTAAACCTAATCTCATAAGCCCTGAGACTCAAAACCCACTAAAACATGACAATTTTATAGCAGAAGCAAACACATTTCACATGTAGTCAATGGTGATTTTTAAAGGGGAAGAAAATCAGTAAGGGGGGAGAAATACATAAATCTCCGTCAAAACAGGAATTTGAAGAAAGGAAGAAAGGAGCTTAAATTTTAGTCTTTTCCACCTATTTCTCTATATGTGTAGTTTTGGCAAAATCATTTGGGAAGAAAGATGCTAAAGCCTTTAGCATTTGCTGTATTAGAGAACACAAAAAAGGAATTATTCAGCACCTGGAACTGGAAGAACATAGATCCTTCAAATGAAGATTTAATTCTATCTTTGGAGAGCAGGCAGCATTAGAGGGAAGGTAATACCTAACATCCCTACACTAATCATTATAGAGAACAACATGTAAAAATCAGATGATCTTTCCAGGAAAAGAGATCCTACGGCACAGGAAAGGCAGCCTCAACGACCTCAGGAGAGGTTATTCTAAGGAGGTAAAACAGAAACTTTGTGAAGGGAATTTTTAAACTGTACAACTCTCACTAGCAGTGAGATTTGAGCAGCAAAAAATAATGTATTAGGTGGAAAACTTATCCACTGATTCCCAAAGCAAAAGTGAATTAAAGTAAATTACTCTTGGCAGGCCTTGGGGTAAATAAGTATACTGTAAATTACACTGTAGTGCAAAAATGAAAAAAAAGGACGAAAAGCAAAGGCATTAAAAGCTACCACAAAAGACAAATGCATTATTGTTTAGAAGGGGTCTATTTCCCATGAGCTGCTATTGAATATTTAATTCAGTTAGAACTATCTGACCATGACTCAGAAGGGATATCTCCAAGTATGGGATACTGGTATGTCTATCATACAAAAAATCACTAGGTTTGCATGATTTTGGAATGTTTTCATTCAGTAGAATCTATAAGTAAATTCAGAAGCTGTATATTAACTGAAACCCACTTTTTCTTATTAAATCTTATTTTACATGGATAAATTTCACTCTTTTAATGGAAACAGAGAAAATAAAAAACCCACACTCAAAGTTAATCCCTTTGTTGTCAACTCTACGCTACTACGATGTTCATTGGGTTTTGACTGAGACGAAGCACAATATTCTCTTCTTTCCTGTAGAATTCCTGGTAAGACAAGAAACCATTTGAACTTATGTGTTAACCATTAACATATGTTAATTTAAGTTATCTTACAGAGACACAGACACATGATATTACACCTTCACTGACCTGGAAGCATCTAATGGGACACAATAAATAAAAGTATCGCAAAGAAGACAAAGAATGTTACATTATCCCAGCTTTTTACAGGAGACAGAAATCTTATGCCGTTGTAGAGGCATAGAACTTTTTGAAGCATAGTCAGTACAACACTAGCTATTTTTTGCTTGCTCTCCATCTAATATTGTCTTTTGTGATGATGAGCAGGATGCCTTACTTGCATAAGCTGCTTGAATTATAAAAACAGTCATTAAATTTCAGTCAATTAAATTTTAATTGACTTACTTTTGAAAAGGGTTCACAGATCTACTTTGCCTTTATTTCACTATCTTGAGAACAACCCAAAAGACAATTTTTCAATAATCCTCTAAAATGTAATGACCAAATGCAGCCCTTGGCTACATTAGCAAAGAAGTTCTGTTGAGTGAAATTATTGCTTTGAGTGTGGTTTGACAGGGCATAGTAGAAATGACTCATCTGAAAGTATACAAATGTTTCTTTTGTGAAATGCGATCCTGCATAAATTTTTCAAAGGTCACATAATTATAACGTTTTAGTAATTCAAGATGTGATCCTGAGAAACACTAAGTACACTCAGATCCCAGTGCAGTCAAGGGGCACTTGGCATAGCAGAGCTCGGAGCAGAACGAGGCCCGCAGTGCAAGCGGCTCCCAGATGTCTCTGACTGCCGTCCCGACCAGGGAAAGCCCCTTCAACACCGCCCCTGTCCCAGCTCCTAGCAGGTGCAGGCAAGAAAGAGAGAGAACTCTCTGGAGCTTTCAGCAGCACAGAAACAGGCAAATGGGGAGAAACGGGATTTAGATCTTGCTACCTTTTCCCACAGATCTCTGCAAAACAAACTCAATTGATATCACAAACCAAACAGTAAAGCAAATCAGAATGTCTATCTTTTGTTTGCCATGGCACAAGAACTGTTGAACAGAGGAAAAAAAACAAGCTGAGTTTAGCTCTATCAGCTGTTTCCTGGGGCTCAGTCCTTCCTTCCTCCAAGGGGTGCCACTGCCTGCTTTGTTCTCTTGTCCAGCTGTTCCTCCACTCCTTCAGCAATGGCCTTAATAGACCCTGCAGGAATGCAGGAACAGACCACAGAAATCTCTTCCCTGCACACAAGCTAACAGGCCCTAGATGTGGTGAACAACACTGATCTGCCTCTGTCACTCACTTCACCATCTTAATTCTTCTCCCAAGAGTCATTGTGAGGAGGAATAGAGCCTAATTTAAATGAGCCACACAGAATTGTAGTTTGAAGCTCTTCATTTCTCACCACATGTTCATACTGATACAAGACACCAGCTGACCCAATTAATTTTTTTTTACAGAAGATAAACTCAAATCTAAATAGGGCAAAAAGCACTCTGAAAAGTCACACAGAACTAGGATTCTGGCATACTGTTAATGCTTAGCAGAGGGAGGGACCCTCCGATGAGATGGCCCATCATGAATTGTTGGGCTACTGATTCAGAAGAACACAAGGAGGACTGTTCAGAGTAGCGGGAGAAGATAATAAGAAAGATGGCATAGGAGCTTAGGAGCTACTGAATCCCACATGCTTATGTAAGATTCAAGACCAAACTTCTTTTGATTTTCACATAAGAAGATAATTTTCATAGGGAAAGTTGTGTGCTTTAAAAAAAGCCCACACAGGCAAAAGCACAAAAGGGACAAATCAGATTTTTGCTGTATTAGATAAAAAGAAGAAAGTGCCTCTGGGTTCAAAGTCACTAACTGGAATAGTAAAAAAATCCAGCATTGGTTTTCACTCTTTTAAGCTTGGCCACCAGTAATCATCGAAATGAAGGAAGTTGCACAACGAAAGAGAAAGCCACTCTGTGCAGTAGGGACTCCTGCCTGTGTGTTCCTCCTTGGGAAGAGAGACACAGTTACAGCGTGGTTTCAGTTTAGATTCACGCTGTACGGAAGTCAAAGGGATAAAGGGCTTGAGAAGGGACAATCCAGTAACTGGGCACCAATTTTAACTTTGGATTCTAAAGCAGCTCCCCACTTTCTTCCTGCATGATCACACACAAACCTTTGACTCAGATCCCTGCTGGAGCTAACAACTCCCTAACAACCTCGGTGAAGTGTCATCAGAAGATATCAGAAGGCATTCATAGACAGGGAAGCAATCAGACATTATAGGATGGAGCATTTGGGATAAGCAGAACACTTGGTAGAGACTCATTGGCACACAATTAGAATTCAAGAATTATAAGGGTTATCTAGTCTTCCTGTAACATGATTTTCTCTTTAATTTCCTTTTAAAGTTATCCTGACCATTTCCTGCCTATAATGTAGAAATAACACTGCTTCAGAGATATTCATGGTTTCATTCTTTAATGACCACAGAACATTCCATAAACACTGTTAATAACGGAGAAAACTCTCCATCTGTTTAGCTCTGTGAAGCTCTTCATAATGAATGCAAATACCATATCGCGGCACCACACATGGACTGCTTTCTCAGAAAGGGGATGTCAAAGAGAAATCCTGTGCTCTGTGACATTGTGTCTGACAGGACAGGAATGCAGGGTGACCTGGGAAGGGTAGGGGGCCTCCAATGTAGGTATAGCCACTGTAGGTTAAGCAGTGCAAATGTCAGTGAGGCCTGGAGAATTACTGCTGATCACTGAAATCCACGTGACTTCATCCACCGTATCTTTCAGGGTTATGACTGATGTTGGAGGTACCATTCTTTAAAATGTAATTTCAAGGAGATGGTGGCCTAGGTTACAGTGTAAGATGTGCCCAAAAGCATCTATTCTATCACCATCTTCATAAGCTGTTGAAACCAGGTGGGGCAGTGGAGCTCTCTCTGTTTAATGGGCAATCAAGGACCCTGCCCATGCCTCTGGACAATCTTCTGTTAATGGGCCCATCAATGCCTTGCCCCCTGACTCATCATCCCATTGTGAGATGCTCCACACAGAGGGAGGAACCAAGCATTCCATCCTGGCTATAATCTGGGATTTCGAACACCACAGGTAGCCTTTCCCACTGGATTCCCAGAGGACAAGAGCTACATAGCCACCACTGGGCCTTCCGAGGAAGACCAGACCCTTCTACAGGATCACTGCTTCAACAGAACCACATCCATCACTTCAGGAGGACTGCAGCCACCATTTTTGTCAGACTGCTACTGCCACCCTGACTAGCAGGGTGTCAGGTCGTATCCTGACCCTGTCAGTTTAAATCAGGTTGGTTTTTTCCCCCCTTCCCTTTATTTTAAATTTTCCTAATAAATTGTTATTCTGACTTGGTGTCTCCCACTGATTTGCTTTCAAACCAGTACAGATGGGTACTGGCTGCATCAGACCAATGGCCCCTACGGTCAGTTTACTGTCTGTGAATTATATTCAAACAAATGAATATACAGGAAAGTCTCTAAGAGCCTGATGTGTACATTGAGACTTCTCTACGCTTTCCTAGACTCCAACTATTTGCAGTTCAAGGGCTTCCAGAGAAAGAAATGGTTTCTCTCAACAAAACTTTTTCCATCAATTGTCCACTCTCCCCCTGAACCTAGAAAAATTTGTAGACCTTTTGCAAGAGAGTCCTGCAGCTTAACTACACTCTGGTTTAATACCTGTTTTAAGAACCATGCACCTGCTACCTTTCACTAGCCGATTTTAAACTCGAATAATGGTAAAAACCAAGCCCTCAGTTTTCGCTTGCCTGTGTCTGTAATTCCAGGATTTTATTTTGTCTTCCTAAAAAAGTAATTGCATGTCTGTTAACTGAAACTACTCATGACAGTATGTGGAATGTCACATGTGGTCCAGTAAGAACAGAAGTACTACCTTCCTCACCATCTCACAGCTTACTGTTTCTGCAATACTGCTTCTGGTCAAAGCTGTCAAATCAAAAGTTCAAAGAATTATCGTGTCAGCCAAATGTTGCATTTCTTATCCAATGAAATAAAAACATCTTTGACTATGATGAGGCAACATGTGGCCCACTAGATGATTCACCCAAGGGAACATTCCAGAATGTACGTTATTTTCATAGAAAATCCTATAGCATTTATTAACGGTCAGATTAAGATGAATGAGGAAAAATGGTAAAAGTTATGCAGAGACCTCATGCTACACCATAAAGGGCTCCAATGTCATTCCCTAACAGAAAAAATGGATGGCACGCTGTGTGTAGGAAAATTATTTCATGGGACACATTGCATTCTCTTAATTTGAGATGACTACAGTATCCTTTCTGCCATATCCAAAACTGCAGGAGGCAGAATAGTCTCACAAAATCATTTTTGTTCCTTCACTCTCATGATCATGGAATTCATATAATTAGTTTGGAAAAGATTTTAAGATCATTGAGCCCAACCATTAATCCAGCACTGCCAAGACCACCACTAAACCACGTCCTTAAGCCCCACATCTATATGGCTTTTAAACACCTCCAGGGATGGTGACTCCACCACTTCCCTGGGCAGCCTGTTCCAGTGCTTAACAGCCCTTCTGAGGAAGAAACTTTCCTTAATATCCAATCTAAACATCCCCTAGCACAACTTGAGGCCATTTACTCTTGTCCTATCACTTGTTACCTGGGAGGAGAGTCCAACCCCCATCTCCCTACAACCTCCTGTCAGGGAGTTGTAGAAAACGGTGAGGTAACCCTGAGCCAGTTCCCTCAGCTGACCCACAACCAGACTTGTGCTCCAGACCCTTCCCTGCTCCGTTGCCTCTCTCTGGACACACTCCAGCCCCTCAATGTCTTTCTTGCAGTGAGAGGCCCAAAACTGAACACAGGATTCAAGGTGCAGCCTCACCAGTGCTGAGCACGAGGAATGGTCACTGCCCTGGTCCTGCTGGTGACACTATTGCTGGTACAGGCCAGGATGCCATTGGCCTTCTTGCCCACCTGGGCACATACTGGCTCATGTTCAGCCGGCTGTTGACCAACAGCCCCCTTTTCCCACTGGGCAGCTTTCCAGCCACTCTTCCCCAAGCCTGTAGTCTGCAGGGGATTGTTGTGACCCAGGTGCAGAACCTGCTGCTTTGTCTTACTGAACCTCGTAGAACTGCCATCAGCCCATCAATCCAGCCTGTCCAGATCCCTCTGCAGAACCTTGCTGCCCTCCAGCAGATCCACATTCCTAGCCAACTTGGTGTTGCCTGCAAACTCACTGAGAGTGCACTTGATCCCCTTGTTTGATCCCCTTGATTAAACAGGGCTGGCCCCAGTACTGAGCTCTGCAGAGCCCCACCAGTGACCAGGTGCCAGCTGGATGTAATTCCATTCCCCACCACTCTCTGGGCCTGGCCATCCTGCTCGTTTTTATCCAGCAAAGAGAGAGCCTGTGCAAGCCACGAGCAGCCGGGTTCTCCAGGAGATGCTGTGGGAAACAGTGACATAGGCTTTACTACAGTCCAGACAGACACATCCACAGCCATCTCCTCATCCACAAAGCAGGTCACCCTGTCATAAAAGGAGATGAGGCTGGTCAAGCAGGACCTGCCTTTCCTAAACCCACGCTGGCTGGGCCTGATCCCCTGGTTGTCCTGTATATGCTGCATGACCATACTCAGGATGATCTACTCCATGAGCTTCTCTGGTACCAAGGTCAGGTTGACAGGCTGGTAGTTTCCTGGATCCTCCTTCCAGCCCTTCGTGTGCATGGACATCACATTTGCTAACATCCATCCAACTGGGACCTCCTTGGTTTCCAGGACTGCTGGGAAAGTCATGATGGGAAGTGACTCGGTCAGCACTTCTGCCTGCTCCCTCACTACCCTTGCATGGATCCCAACTGGCCCCACAGACTTTTCTGGGTAAGGCTGCATTCTGTAAAGTACATGTTTCAGAGATTAAAAAAATCTGAAACACTTGTCATGATGACGCACTTCATAACAACTGTGATTATCAAAATTTTTAAGAACAAAGTTCTGCTAGTAAAAACATCATCAATTTTACATGCCATACTTCAAAATGTATAAGCAAAACAGCAGCAAGTTCCTCTAATTCTGAGCAAATGAAGAGCTGTCATTTTTCGAAGTGCAAAGGAAGAAGAAATTTTTACAGCATCTTATCCAATAAGAATGCCATGTGATAATGAACAAAGGTCAACTGTAGAATAGCGTGCTGAGTTATATTTTATTTCACAAGTCTAAACCCTCCTCCTGCTTTTCAACTAGCTTCAAATTAAACTGCAAGTTTCAGGAACATCTAAATAGATTTCCTTGTGTTTTCCTAAGAAATAGAATCTTATAATAAACAAACATACAGCAGGGCAAAAGGACATTTTGAGTAAGATTTTAACCAAAACATGTTTTTCCTATAAAAATATTATGATGTCCTTCAAATATATAAAACATAGCACAAGAAAACTGTGAAGAAGCCTGAAACCTCTGAAGATATGAATGCACTTTTATAAATACTACAAAAATATGTTTATGTTATTTTTCACAGTTATTATGTCAATATTTAAGCTCTCTGGCTCACATGCATCTGCATAAAAGTTCTTCACAATTTACATGCAACAGTTGCTTTCCACAAAAGCCATACCCAGTAAGGGCAGAAAATTCTTCCCTAAATAAACAGCAAATACCCACTAACTTCTGGAAAAATGGAATTAAGTCCTCTATATTTAAATTCACAGAGGATATGAAGAGGATATAAACAGAAGAACAAGCTGACTTTTCTCACAACCATTCTCACAACCATTCTCAGGAAACTAAGTAGTATTACTCTTTTGCATAAGGGCAGGAGCACTTGACTTGCATACAAGTGGATTTTGATTTGTATGAGAATAAATTGCAGAGACTTCAAGAAAAAGATGACAGGTCAAACTGTTCAAGTGGGGAAACTTCGGATAGAAGCTCCTCATTTCTGCTGTATGCAAAAAACCCCTAGTGCTAGAATCAATCTAGCGTGTACATAAGCAGACGTAACACTTGGCCATCTTTGCAGGCTCTCAGTTTCTCCTTGTTGTCTATTTCAATTATGTAAAACAATAACAACATTTAAAAAGTCACAATTTTAAGATACAAACTAGTTCCTGCAGGGTCTGACCAAGACATCAGATCAGATGCAACAGGCACATTTGTAGGAAGTCATAATGACATTTAAAGACCTGAATAGTTTTATTACCACTAAGAGTTTGTTTCTGTTTCCAGTGATGTCAGTAAGAGCTCTGCCTAAGTGTGCATAGACACATTTCTTGGTAGATTGCACAGGTGCATGTACCTATCATGAGAAGATCCCATATCATCCATGTATGTTTAAAGAAGGAAAATGACATTGTAAGTAGCTTTCAACTGTTCTCTACTTTTATTTTCAAGACTGTTATTATTTAAACTTCTGTATTTTAATTTTTGGGGGTGACTTCTCCATTCTAGGGCCAGCTGGCACTTCACAAAGACAAATCAGCACACTTAGTGAAATTAAAGTTTTCTAAATTTTATAATTATTACTGTATCAATTACTTACAACTACAGTATAAGTTCAAAATACACTCACACAGAAAGCTGGATGTTTCTTCTTGCTGCTTTAGCAATTGAAAAGAGAGGGAGAAAACTAAGGTTGGGTATCCAGCTCTTCCAAGATTTTTGTAAGGAGCACTGTTTCTGAAAGGAGGGTATTTTTATTTGTAATAGTTATGGGCAATTGGTCTGGAGCACACAAGTGCCTTTCAAAAGGCAGTATATGTAATGGCAGTACTTAAAGTATACCAAGGCTATTTCTTCAATTACATAAGTATTGATTCATCATCATTGCACAATGCTTTTTCTGAAGCATAAACACACACTATTTTTGATTAACACCACATTGAAGTCATCAATCTAAAATTCAAAAAACCTTTCTACCCACGAAGAACATTTCTTTGGCTGATGAACAGTACATAAACATTATAATTTTGTAGAAACCCTCAAAGAAAACTTGGAAAATGTCTAAAACAGGAACTCATTAACAAGCTTATTACTTGTGCCATGTGATAACCTAAGCACCTAATAAGATTTACAAAAGGGATTAATGGATCCTCCAGCTGATGTATGGGTGATGTGCATTTATTCATACATGAGAGGATAGGAATTTTTTTATGTTTTGAAAGCAGAACAAATTTAATCTTTAATGGCTTGTACAGCTATGAGAGTGTACAAAACTTTCAGAATTCATCAAAATATTGTATTTTTTGCAATCTCTAATGAAATGAATACACAGATAAATCCATATATTATATACTATAGATCAGTAGCAATATCCTTTAACTAGTGACTGAAAATTGTAAGCCTTAAATTTGTCAGTTCAGACCATCATCCAAAGTCTAGAAACAGTTTTATGATATTAGGCACTTAGACAGCAATACAATACAGATTTGGCCTGGAAGGAATATATATTCTGCTTTAGCTTATAAAAATGCCCTTATAAAACATTTTGTGTCCGCAAAATGGTGCAACTGATTAAATTTCATTTGATAAACCTGTCTTGGAGCCATACATTCCTTTGGGTGAAAAAAAGAAAAAGTGATTTGTATAGGTTTGGTTAAGTGATAACAATTTGGCAGTCATACTCAAAAAGCATGTTATGATGTAAATTTTCAGATAATTTTAAGTCAGAATGTAACTACGATTAGTAGACAAAAATTAATTTAACAGCACCATTTTTATTTTGTTATGGGAGCACATGGTGAAGCTTAATGTAAATTTTGTAAATGTGTTCTTTGGTCTTCCTGTGTACGACTTTGGTATAAATAATAATAATATCCAGATCTCATATAACATTTTTTAGAAGCTTTCAAATATGACTGTTTTACAGAAGTGCAAAAAAAATTACAGGAATTATTCTTAATTTAACTCATCTATAGTTATGATACAGAAAATGAAAAAATAATTCTTTTCTTCCATCTCCTATTTCAATGTAATGTATGAATAAAACTGCCTTTAACAGAAATTCCTTACAACACATTACAATAATGTAGTACATTATTCATTGCAGTTTTTGCTCTAGTAAAAGCACCCATATAATGGTGAACAGAGCTTCTAAAAACAACAACAGTAAAGTCACTAAAAACTTGATGGCTGTCATAGGTGAGGAGGAACAACCACCTTGTCCAGTATTGCTTTGAGATTCTACCCCGAACACCAGCAGAAGTGGTTACCTATTGCTAAATACACTCTTTCATTTTGTTTTTTTCCTTGTGTAAATCTCCTGACATTATTACAAATCCAGGTTAGTTTGGGATGACCACAGGCACGGCTGAAGTGCTGCACAATCTAATTCACACAAAATCCAGTTGGTCAACCATCTTTTTCTTCTTACACATGTACACAAGCATGGAGATTTACAAACCATCAAGTCTGCTAGCTTTTTCAGGAATTGATTTGTGGGGGGGAAGGAAGGTTGGAAATTATTTATTATGCAGCACCACGCACACCTGCAGTACTATCAGTAGCATCACTTTACAGTAATGTGTAAGAAATTGTATTGCCCTAGGAGCAAAAGTGGAATACAGAAGGAGTCATATCTTTGACTGCTGCTCGTTAAACAATTGGTTAAATCCCCGACTATGCAGTATATCATAAGGCACAAGGCATCTGCCTCTCTAAAGTCACTGGTTCAAGAGCTTATCTTAAGAGAAACAAGTCGATTCGATTGTTTCTGTGCAAAAGAAGTTATTTTACTACATGCAGCAGCTAAAGAGTTAATAAACCAAATCTTCTTATGACCTGTCTCTTAGAATGAAATGACTACATTAGGTCTTTAGCAAAGAATCAATTCTGGGGAATTAAGTCTTGGACTTATAAGGCATTAGAAATAGAATGGCTTCACTTCCCACTGCCCACGTTCAATGAATTTGTACTCACCCTCTGAGTGATGCTTTTTCCCTCTTTGACTTGCACTGCCAATCCAAGATCAGACAGTCTGCAATTCCCATTATCATCCAGGAGGACATTCTCTGGTTTCATATCCCGGTACACAATTTTGATGGAATGGAGATGCAGAATCCCACAGGTGATCTGAGCTGAGTAATAGATGATCCTTTTCATTTCCAAACCCCTTTCTCCCACATTGTAGATGTGATACTTCAGATCTCCTCCATTCATGAGGCTCATAACAAGACACAGATGGGTTTTGGTCTCATAGGCGTAAGCTAGTGTGACTATGAAAGGGCTGTTGACCTTCTCCAGGATCTCTTTCTCCAGCAGTGCCATCTTCTCTCCACTTTTCTTTTTCAACCTTTTCTTATCCAGTTTCTTGCAGGCATACATCTTGCCAGTATTTTTGACCTGGGTGGCACAAACCTAGAGAAGATGCACATGGAAAGGGAACAAAGAAATTTTACAGAGAGACTGGAATATCAAGGGTAGTTACAGGCAGGAACTGGGGAATCACTGATGCCTATTAGTAGCTATTGATGATAATTTCTATGAAGAGTATATTAGCAGAGAAAACAAGGAAAAAACAAGCATACAATCAGTTCTGTTCTGGACCAGTAGAATATGGCGGCCCTGATGCAAAGTTCTTGAAGATACCACTAGTACACATGTACTAGCAAATAAAAGGAACAAGGACAAGAACAAAAATCTGTAACCATGAGAATAAGCAGCACATACAGATTGCATCTGTACAGTTAAACGCTCTTGACTCTCAAAAACTTCCATACTGTAGTTTGGGAACAGATCCTGATGCGTGTTTTTCCCTGAACTGCAGCTAAGAATTATCTGGGAGTGTGTGAGATAGCACAGGCTAAAATGATGTCAAGGAACAGACTAATAGTTAACTACATGAACATTCATGCAAGTTTTTGTAAAGAAGCCCGCTTTTTTACTAGCATAGATACAGAATATAAAAATGTTAAAGTGGCTCTTTACTAACAAGAGCCTCTATCACAGTATAAATAACCCAGCCTAATTTCTGGAAAATGGGCAATCTGAAGGAGCACATTTTACAAATCTTCATACAATGGCTTAATCCACTGCTCTTTGCAAACCCACCTGCTGGTCTTGAAAGGGGAGAGATGACTCACACTCTTAAAAGTACAAGCTCTTACCTCTCCAAAGCCACCTTTCCCCAGCACTCGGAACTCTGCGAAGTATTTCTCAGTTACTGGTTGCTTCTCAAACACTTTCCATTGGATAAATTTGTCATAAAAGGGACTGTTCTGGAAGTCCTGGAAGGGCTTGTCTTTAAAGAAGAGTTTGGTTTCCTCCTTGGCCAGCTGCATGATGTTCTCATAGTCTTTTGCAGTAGCTGCTTGGCATTTGCTGACCAAATCAGAGCTCATGAAAGACAGATAGTTTTTGCTGCCTTCCTTAAGAAAATTGGTGACAATATTCTCCGTGGTGCTGTTCTTGAGATTGTCCTCTGCCAACTCCCAGCTTGATAACTCATCCAGGAAGTCCCTAGCTACCATATATTCTGGCACTGTCTCTAAAAAGTCTCGGAAGAATTTCTTGCCAATGGGCTGCTGTTCACAGATGCTGTCATAATCAGCAGCAATGGACTCTCTATGCTCTTTGCACTGCTCAACCTTGGGCAGCGAGAGGCTCTTACGCCTCTTTTGCATTTCCTTGGCATCTCCTTCTCCACTCTTCCTTGCCTGGAGGTAGGCAGTGTTGGCAATCAGGTTGTCGAGCCCCCCCATGTCACACATCTTGGCAAGCCCTTGGGGTGGCAGAGCCTGGTTCAGACAAAATGAGTAACTGGCCCAAGTGCTGTGCTGTAGCTGCCCTGCACTTCTCCCTGCTAGCGGTGTGTCAGAGGGCTTCTGAAAAACACCAGAGAGACCAACTGCTTTTGCATTAAATACCTCTCAAGGATTTTCACTAAGTACCTTTAGGTATAGGCACCATTTGTGGAAAGTGACTGGTAAGAGGTTTCTCTCTAAGGAGCTTTGAGTTTGCTATGTATAGCTGAGGGACGACATCCTAGGCAAACCCTCCCACTGGCAGCACCAAACGCACGTGGTTCAGCTGGTGTTTTTCAGAATGGGCCCTGATAACCTTTAAATGTACCAAGATTCCCTCTACATGCACTGTCCCTGGCTGCTGGGAACATGCAGAGATTGCTGGCTGCAATACACGCACTCTCCAACTCAGGGGCACTTTGGCCACAGTCAGTAGGACAGCGCTGGATCTCCCCCAGTGACACCAAACACCAGCAGACTAACAACTGCATACCTTGGGATGTGGTTTTATGAAAAGCTTTTACCACAAATCTGCCATGCCTGAAAGACCTTAACACAGACGACCATGAGATGCTGAGCGTTAAATTACCACAGAATTCAGTGCTTTGAGCATTCACACTTCCAAAACTCAAGTTACACTCAACATCAGTGACTGAGCCCCACAGACAGTTCATGCAAACCCTGCTGCCTCGCGTGGCTCTGTCTGAGCAGATTACATGCAGAGGCTAAGAACTGCCGCTGGTCTAAAAATAATGATCCTTATATACGAAACAACACGGCCCTGACTTCATCTCCTACCCACAGAAAAAAGAGAAACACTTCAAATAACCAGCCAAATCTTGCCAAGACACTTCCATATGTTGTTTTGGCCTCAGTTCATTTTCCCTACTGAGCTTTATGACAGAAAGTGGTCAGATGAGAAGGTGGCAACAACATATAGTTGAGATGACATCAACAAAGGTACAAAGCTGATTATAATCAAGTGAAGGCAAATTCCACCTGACTTCACTTGCTGGCTGCCTACCAGGAGGCATTTTTTTTCCTTCAAAAGAATAAAAACTGTGTGGCGCTCACTAGGCTAAGCCCCCTTCTGCTGTGGGGTCAGATGATTTGGCTGTTAAAACTTTCCTTAAATATAGGAAAGGTATTATGAGAACAAGAAAAGAAGTAGCACTGGGGTCAAGCTGTACTCCTGAGGTCAAGGTCAAGTTTCTTTTTTTTTTTTTACGATCTTAGAGCAAGCTGAAGAGCTGAATCATAAAAACTAAACATCAAGAGTAATAACAGGCACCTTTCAGACTCCCTACAGTAGGTGTTAAGCCCTTCTTGGCTGCTTTTTGCCACTCTACAACCATGCAGTATTTTGTTTTTACATGCTTAATCCTGTCCACATTGAATCCATTTGACAAAAAACATGCTCTACAAAGTTCCGCCAGAGGTGTGTTTTTCTAGGTGTGATGGAGAGGGCCATCCATGGCAAACTGCTGTGTGTGCATGAGAACAGACAGAACCATAAGGCAGAGACTTGAAAGCCTGGCCAGTTCTACCAGGTGAGAGCAAGCACAGGGCGGGAGAAGGTTACGTAAAGGGCTCAGCAGAGCAGCCAACAGCGTGGCCAACACTGCAAAGAGCCAAAGGGAGAAATGGCGAATTCTGCTGTGGCTGTCCTGAAAATGGGGCCTACAGCAACACATTCCTATAATACCCTGGGTAGAGAAAGGCATGAAAGGCAGTAATAAAGCTTTATTTTCAGCCTTTTTTTAAATAAAGCTATGTATTTCCTAAAATTCAGTAGGGTCTTTCTTATGTTTAGCCAGAATATCCACCACAGCTCAAAGAGCAGCAGGACAAATGGCTGGTAGCTGGGGTCCTAAGGCTGAACTAAAGCTTACACCAGCTGTTGGTATATTCATGCCTAAGCAAATCAAGAAAATACCTAACGTTTATGGCACCTGCATAAGACAGACACATTTACAGCTCCAAAGACCATTCTATTCCATTAATTAGAATCTTGCCCAGTTTCTATGGAACATAAACTTTCTCTAAAAGAACTTAACTTCATGAAAAGCAAAATCAAACACTATGATCATTCAACACATATTCATTACTCCAGTCACTTTCGAGATTTGCTTGCTGACTTATCCAAATCTGGCCAGCATTTATTATTTATATGGAGAAACGTAGATCAGAATTAATCTATTAGTTGATAATGGCTATTTAAGATAGTGTTACCTGCTCATAAAACAGTACATTTGAGTGAGAAGCAAGAATTATTTATTTTGCACGTACAAGAGGTGAACAATTACAGAACTGAAAATGGGGATGTACTAACAACCACGCTAATGGCATATCAGAGTATGATTTGGAAAAGTTCTCTGGTGCAAAGCTCATAGAAAGACTGGGACTTAGGCTAACCTCTAAATCGCAAATATGCAGGACTTAAAATTCATTACCTTATGTTCTAGATGAACCTCAGTTACTGGTCAACAAGATACTTATAATATGCAGAGATACAGACATGTATCAGCTGCTTTGCTTTCAACATAAACTTTCCTAATACCTCATTTGTGCCAACACCCCTTTGAGTCGACACTTTGGAAAAACTTTCCACAACTGTAATTCTCAGCTACTCTTGCCATGCACGTGACATGAGCTAAAAGCAGGGTTTGGTACTTTCCATATTCACCTATAAACCAAAGAAAAATGAAGAAAGTCTTCTGATGGGACTAGATGGCATTACCAGAGGTCACAGGATGGAACCGGGGACCAAATTTGGACAGAGAAAATAGGTGGTAGGTAAGATACAGTTTGACTGTGACAGCTAAAATTTATTTTCACATCCACTCAGATATTTTTTTTTTTTTGCAAAAATTTTGGGAATACTTTTACACAAACAGAAATATTCCACAACAATGTAAATGCTATAGGCACTTCATTACTACCGTTAACATATTTTATGTGTGTTTTCAGTTTAAAGACATACAATCTGGCATAATAACTGATGTGATACAGTGTAACAGTGACTCAAGATTTTTTTTATCTCAGTGTGATGAAACAAAAGTTACATTCAAGAAAATCAAAACATCTTAAAAACAAGATTACAATACTAAACAAAGCCACAGTAAACTCTGCAATATGCTTGATGACACAAAGGTTGGAACTACTATGTACAGTGAAGATAAACCTCTTTAAATGTACTTAGACAGAAATACATCTGCTGAGAAACACATTAAACATTAAAGATGATAATTCTGAAGTAAACAATGCATATTATATTGCTTCAATTTCACCCATGTTGATGAACCATTTTATTAAGCCTGAATTTGTTACAGATTTAAAGCAATAATTCTCCTTCTCCATTATATAAATTTTAAAAATCCCACAGCATATGTTCAGATTCATAGTAATTTGGACACTTAGGGAAAAGACAAAGTTAGAGGCAAGCACTTAAATATCTAAAAGAAAAAATTCAAAGAAGATGATATATTCAGGATTTCCACAAAAAAGAAAAAACACTTCCAAAACATTAAGACCAATAAAAAGATAATAAAAAAATTTCTATTAACTGAATATTCATGAAATCACAATTTACCATTTTTCCCTAGATTCTTTCTAACCCCCTTTCTTTGGGTTATTTAAATTATCACTTTTGTTTGCTTCCTATATTAATCAGCTAACCAGCAAGATTGTCTACACCTCTAATTAACTGATTATCAAATACGTGTCTTAGTACCAAAAATCTTTCGATTAAAAATACATGTCTCCACGATCACTAACAGAAATATAAATTAAAAAAATTATTAATGTGGTTAAATTTTAATTTTATGGTTGTAGAAATCATGTATAGAATATAACAGAGCAACAGACTTAGAGATACAACAAAACAAGTCATAAGGAAATTCGAAATGTTTAATACAGTGTGACGGAAAAAGCACATAGCAAATGTTTTACACACTGTTCATTTTAGATTAAAATCAAGGACAGTTTCTTTAAAAACACACTGACTGTGTTTTTGCATACAATGTTACTCAGAAATTACTTTATCCTGACAGTAAACTATGCAGTGTATCAGACCAGGTAAGGTGACCCTTTCAATTTAATTCATTTATCAAAGAATAAATGATCTGTGTTTAGGGTATAATCTGCACCACCAGGTTTGTATGCTCTGATACAGGTGACACATTAATCATAGCAGATACATTTGCTGATGTAGGTCTCGTTTCATTGTGGAACCCCTGCAGTGAGCCTGACCATGGACCGCACCTTGTGCAGCCAGGAGCCTGCACCAAACCCATTCTGGTCCTGGAGCAGATAAACCAAGCGAGTCATGTCCTGATTGACACGTTCCGTTCTGCATGAGCATAGGGCATAACACACAAACCATTCCAACAAGTGCAACAGAAAGAAACCCTTCCAGTTTTTATTTGCCTATTCTCTGGACTACCCAGTCCTGCTGGCAGAGGGGACAGCGATTATTCTGTTTCACCCACAAGGACATGCAGCAATTGTGGAAGGAATGATTGCATTCTCCCCAAACCACTGAAAGAGAAGAAAGAACATGTTCCAGTCACACTCAGCTGTTCAACCAACACCTACAGCAAGGTTCAAACTATCATTCTCAAATATTTATAACCACTGCAAACTTTAGAGACAAAACAGGTTATCACTGATTTATTCACTGAGATTGGATTATTATGACCATCTTGACAACAGTCAGTTCCATCATCAAGCCTTTTACTTATTTCCAAATATTAAAAAAAGAAATGCAAATATTCTCACCTTCTTGTATAAAGTGACAGTGTTTAGTGACTGTATAAACACATTTAGCAGTTCTGCCCAGGAAATAAGTGCAACTATTTAAGTTCTTTCCTTTATCTTTCCTAGTACCAAAATGAAGCCAATGCACTACTGACTCACTATCACACAAGAGCATATCACCCAATTCTCATACGAAATGCACTGTTTGAACTGAAATGCATGATATCAAGGAGGCACATGTGACACAGTATAGTCTTAAAATGTGACTTTAGACCAGAAGCTATTCACAGGCTTCAGTTGTTTCAACACTACAGAAAGTGTTATCTGTTATCCATTTACTCCTGAATAATATTTTAAAATGTAGTTACTTTGCTTTTTTTCCTTATTAGCTCACATTTTCCTCACAGGAGTACAATGGTACCAAACAAAGGAGTGCTGTAAATCATACTTTTTCCTCTCTATCTTAAATAGGACACTTAGCAAGCCAGTTAAGATATCTAGAACAGGAAAACCCTATCCCCATTAAAACAATCATCAAAAACCCCCAGTGGATTAGGTTCGAGACAATATACTTCAAAAACACAAAGCTCAACAGCATGGAAAGGTTTACCACTGGTTTGAAAGTTATCTTAAAGGTTTAAAGCAGCCTCTTTGAGATAGTTTTCACTATTTCCAATTTAAACAGTCAGAACTAAGACTTTCTCTTGCATACATTGGCACTGAAGGTATGATTATGTTTAAACTGAAGTGATTCCACTTTTGAAAACAGAAAGTGAATAACCAAGCCACTGCCTCCATTATCTCTGAATTAAGAGTGGGAAAAATACCACTTTCTAACTCAGACACACATTTATTTCAGAACAGAGGATTTTTTATTTGTACTACCATTGTGTTTTCTGGCATGCACCTCTGAAGAAAAAATTAGCTTTTTCCTACCCACTTCAAAAATGTACATTGTGATCTCAAATATGCTCACAGTGAAAGAAACTTAAACCTCTTAGCTGTGTATATGTTGACAGAAAATTGGAAACTGTTTTGTTTTACAGTACAGCTGACATGAAAACTGATTTTATTAGTGCTCAAAGAATAAAGTATTACTAATGTAAAAAGATGATACAATGTAGAACGAAACACCAGTTCACTTTTGAGCATTAATAAAATCAGTATTCCCTTCAAACTTTAAAATGCACCATACTGAGAGAAGCTTCAATTGAAAAACAAGCGAATGAAGTCACTACATACCAACACAATCTTCTTGTTTGTTTTCAGCTTGACATCTAAGACAGGCATCTAAAAGTAAACAAGAACAAGACTCAATTTGATTCTCAGGATTCCATCTTAAGAATAGGTTTGTCGGAGGAAAATATAAACTCTAAAACAAATTTGCAGAGGTAAAAATCTCAAGTTTTGATGTCTAGTATGGCCCTTAAACATTAAATAGCCCCCCTGAATTCTAGAACCATGCAAATGACAATGAAATACATATTTGAAAGAGATCAGAAGGAGTCTGAACTCTCCAGCATGTTTTGTTTATTTTCCATTGCTTCGGTATTTTCATAACTTTTGCTGAAAAAAAGCCTTCTCCACTTTGTAAATATAAAAGCCTGCAGATTTGTGCCAAGGCACTTAGGCATATGAAGACCAGAGCAAGCACAAAGCCAAACCCTAATTACAGGACTTTGTTTTTCACATGTCAGCATCTCCTTTTAAGGAAGTCATTCACAATTTTGATTTTTTAGGCTGTGCTTTCTTACCACAACTCCCACCACCTATTACTTTTTATAGTGGCTTCCCTTAACAAGTACCTGCATCTAATTTTCACGGGAGTCACATACACATATAAGTATAGTGGTACACTTGATAATATATATTAATAAATAAGGAACAATATCTAATTAAAAGTATTTATCATCTTTATGCTCTCCAGTCTGTGTCTTTAGGATTGGATGGCAGGTCCAGGACTCAGTAAGATAAAAGAGTGACAACTTCCAGGCTTCCCACTGTGCTACACAATACAGTGGAAAAATGCCTTTGCTTCTCCTTTGCCGCAACACGGGCTGCCACAGACACACGTGCACCAATCATGCACAATAGAAAGTGTTCAATGCTTATGTGAGCAAACACATCTTCATCTCCTCCAAAGAAAAGGAACTAGTTTAAACAAGTGTCTGCAGGTTGGATCTGGCCTACGTGTCACTTCTTGGACCATATTCTCCCAGAAGACAAAAGCAGAATGTGCTGCAGGAATCTAGATTTGAGTATTTTTGCTGTCTCTGCCAGATAGGGGCAGTACTTCTATTTTAGACTGATCTGCCCAGACGTTCCTCCTTTTCTCAGGTAACAGAGAGCAAAGAGGAGAGAACTCTAAAACAGCTGCCCCTTCCTCACTGAGATAAAAGCAAAAGTTTCCTGCTGTCTGTTCCTATAATTTCTATTTCAACAGCAGTTAAGGGCCAAGGTGTTGGGAAGATTCAGTCAAAGTGTTTCAACTTGTATCATGGCGTGTGGGAGCCCACGAATCTGGGGTCAGGGCAGAAAGAGTCACAATAAATCAGCTGTCCTACTGAGCCCTAGAGCTGCAGTTTCAGACAGAGATGCAGCACAGAGAGCCGAGGACAGAAATCACTGCCACCATACCAAAGCAAGCTGTTCCCTCTCCTACATCATAACCCCAAGGGGGTCAGCCTGAAAGGCTAAGGACAGCAAAACCAGTACAGCTGCAATCCTGAGCTTCCCAGATAACACCTGCATTTTTGCCTCTTTCACTTGTGCATCTAAGACCACATTGGTTCACGGAGTTAAACCAGTAGAAAATGGAGCCAGCTAACACCTCCTTCCCTTGCAAAAGTCAAACAAACTAACTTCCAACAAGTGCCAGTCTAAGTCTGGCACTGCCTCCCACCTAAGGTTACTGCAGACGCAGTGGCACTACAGGAGCCAGACCCGCTCTGGCAGGGTCAACATGAAATTGCTAAACTGAAGTCAGTAATGATCAAGTTTCACATTCTAACAATGTGGTTTGTTCTCAAAAAATGGTTACCAAATTTTTCTGATAGTTTCAGATTAAAAGTACTCCCTTGGTCTAGCTAGGAAAAGAAATGACTTTTTTTTTAAACTTTTATAATAGCTCTGGGTAAGATTTTGTTAATGTAAGACTCTTTTTTTATAGTGTCCTGTAACAGGCTAGCTACAATGGGGATGAATAAATTTTTAAAATTACAGCTTACACAGCAAATGAAGCCAATTTCATATTTCCAGAGTGGCCTCTGTTTACCATATAAAAGCAAATAATCTTCAAAACATGCTTATGTAAAAGACCAATCTCCCACCACTTCAGTTTGCGCTGCATCTTTTTTCCTCTTGTACACCCTTTTGCCTCCTCTGTTCCACTTTGCCTTCCTCTGAGAAGGTTCTCAGTAAAAACATTTATGAGAAATGACAGTATCGCCATGTTTTGTCTCATTTCTGTTAAACCAAATCCTGACTTCATTTTCAGTATCATGGTTCCTGGCCCTACAAAAGCAAGGTGCTCTGGAGGGAATCTTGTGTCATTTGTCCTGCCAAAGTGTTGCAAGCCCAACTGAGAGGACAGTTATATCTGGGATGAGTCAGCCCAATAGTAAAAATTGGATATGCATACACAGTAGAGGAAGAATTTAAACAGTTTTCGAAGAATCAAGATAAATATCGTATTTCACAAATATGTCAGAAATCAGTAATATCCTTCAACAATGAAGGTGCTTTCAAACAGTCTCTGGATTTCAAAACCAGGTAAATTAACCCCTTACTCAATAGATTTCTCAGTACATTTACGTGTGTTAAACTGCAGTAGTAATCACGCTTGTGAAGTAGTGTCAGACACTGTGGATTAAGAGATTTGAAAAATGAATTTATATGTACATCCGTAACTGCTTCGTAAAAAAAAAAAACAAACCCAAACAAAAAACCCTGAACAAAACCCACCCCACAAACAGCAGCCCCACACATGCAGCACTGGGTTCAGCTCGGCTGTAAGTCAGTGTTTGCGGGGTTTGCCCACAGACGAGCACCAGCCCTCGCGACGAAGGCGGCACTGCACGGGACGGGGACGGTGACCGAGCAGCCCGGCGGGGCCCAGGCCCTGCGTGCGGCGGGAGCGGCGCAGGAAGCGCGGCCCGGCCGGGCAAGGGGGCATTCGCTGCCCGAAGGGGCCGCGTCTGGCCCCTGGAGCGCGGCGGCCCGGCCCCCGCGGGGCCCTCCTCCTTCTCCTTCTCCTCCTCCTCTGGGGAAGGCGCGGAGGAGGAAGCGGAGGCGGGAGGCATCAGCCCCCCCTCCTGCCGGAAACCGCGTCTCTG
>VZTH01010337.1:2124117-2179250 GCA_013397815.1 Aleadryas rufinucha
CGCGGCGCGGAGAGCGGAGCGCGCCCGGCAGCGGCGGCGCGGGCAGGGCCCCGCTGAGCGGGGAGCGGCGCCGCGGGGAAAGGAGGCCTTTCTGCGAGACCGAATGCGTTTAATTTCTGCTATGGAAAATGTCAACTGCCTCTATCTAGAGATTAAAAAAACCAAAACCAAAGCCTGTTGGAGGTTTGGGGTTTTTACAGAGTTTGCCTTGTATCTCTAACTGATGCAATTCTTCAGTTCTAAGAGCAAACTATGAAGAGATCATAATTGTGTTTGAGTGTGTCAAACCGTCACACGTGCTGTACATGATGCAAATTCAAATATAAACCCCACTTAGATTAGCAGTGAAAGTACAGCAAATATGATACTTTGACTCTGTCCATACTGCCTTAGAGAAATAAATAGCTTCCCACCTACAAATTATTTTCTTGCTATTTTATCACCTAAAGAGCTGTATAAGAAAAATTTCAAGCCATTTTTGAGAAATAGTTCCATCAGTCAAGAATTCATCTGTCCCCTGCAGCCACACATGACATTAAGGAGGGCACACAGGGTAGAGTGGCACAAATCAAGACAGCTCTTTCAGAGAGTTTTCCCTATGGACATTGGCATTGGTTTTAACTGTAAAGAAAACCCACATTATTTCAGATTGGGCATTTGCTCATCTCGTTCACTGAGAACATTCCAAATTGAATACCTAAATGTGAGAACTCAAACCAAGATCCTTTCATCCCATCAAGTGATTGTTCAGCTAGAATTAAAGCCAATTGTGTGCTACAGAATGGGAATAAAAGAACTTGTCAGCTGTGAATGCAATGTTCATAATAATAAGTACCCAAATTTGAAATATTGCTTTATATTACACAATCTATAATAAATTTTCTGTAATAATTTCACAGTAATGATGCAGTGTAATTCATCAATTCTGATTGTCTCCATGTAAAAAATTCTCATTCAAAGCTCCGTGTTTGACACCCAACTTACATAACTGCCCTAAGTGTTCTTTTCATAGTCTTACTCCTATTTCAAATGAATACACAGATGCATCTTTGCCTTGTAAGAACATTTTCATTATCTACACACCTTTCTAAATTCTGAATGTTGCACAGACAATGGTTTGAAAGGATATACAATGCCTTGCATAGATTTTCACGAATCCTTTGAGAATGGCGATGTCTGGAAATAGCCTGATTTTGTTCCTTCCCCCCCCACTTCTTTCTTCTTACAACTTTTTGAGATTTTTGTTGTCTTCTTTTTTCAGTTTGTTTACTCCAAAACATAGAATTGAAAATTATTTTTATTGAAAACAAAGCTTTTACAAAAATGTCGGTTTTACGATAATGCAAAGAACAGTTATGTAAGTACATGTTTATCTTGGCCAACTGAGGCATGTGCTGGACTGTATTATCCCACTTACTGTTTGTTCTGTCAATAGATTAACATATATCAAAACAGCTAAGGACTCTGCCAATTTATCTGCCAAAGAAAATAATTTAAACATAGTCCTCTGCCAAAACTATTTCTTAAACTCTAGGTTATCTACGTCTCTCTGTGCCTCTTTCCCAAGAGGAATATGCTACATGTGACTATTAATGGCCAGTTAGGGCCAAGACTTGGTAACACTGGGGCTGCGAGAGGAAGACAGCGCAGGGAACAGTGCTGTATCAGCACACCACCACCTGTGACAGACCCACCTGTAGCAGCTCTTAAGGGTTTACTGAAGCTGCCCAATGCAATTGACAAAATGGAAAACAGACTCCAATGCTGATAGGTACAGTTTCTGTGAAACAGAAGCATGCAGAAATATAAAGGAAATCACAACAGGAATCGGGGAAACATAATGTATTTGTGGAATAAACTGAATGCTTTTACACTGGGAGGATCTCGCTGGATGAGAGACTGGGGTGAAGAAATCACAGAAATACATTGCTGCACAGAGTAACAAAGGGATCCCGATATTCCTATACATGTATGTGATACGGCATGAACTTGATAGAAGTCCAGGAATGAGCTCAAAGACAGAGAAGTGCCAGTAATTCAGATTCTTAAATGCATTGTGCTTTACTCTTCAAGTGAAACAAATGAACATTCATGACACATCATACACAGAAGGGAAACCGTTACAGAAGTTATTAAAAAACCAATACCCTTAATGACTTCTGCACAGGAACCTCTCTGCTTTAATGGGAAAACCCTGTGTCACAAGAGACTAAAGAGATCCTGATTTTGCTGAGCTGCTTTAATCAAGTCTAAACCCTTGGAACTTCTCCATTCTTCACACAACACCCTGGCTCATCCATCTCTCCTTCTGCAGCAGAGATTAAAAGCCAAAGACACAAAGACCCCCCAATTGCTTTATGAAATGTTACTCTGGAGTAAAACTCAACTATTACTACTACCTCTGAACAGTGCTGATTTTCAGGCCTCTCTCATATTCCATTCTTTAATTTAGAAAACCTGTGAAGATAAAATTTTGCCTATTTCAACTGCAGTTAGCTGTTTGACAATGTTCAAGTGCCTCCTGAATTGAAAACTGAAAACTAAATTATGTTGTTCTGCTGTTGTGTGGGGGCACAGGCCTCACCTATTTTGAAATATTGACACCCTCTAAATTTGTGAGGTAGCACAGTTTGTCTTACTGTTTTGAACATCTCACTGATACTTGGATCCTGCCTAGTATCAGGATAGACCCCATAAGCCACTGTTAGCAAATCCTGCTCTCCAATCCACNGTCTCTGCCCTGCGCCCGCCGTGCCCAGGGCGGCGGGCACAGCCCTAGGCCCGGCCCAGGCCCCCCGCCCCGCGGCCATGGCGGCCCGGCCGGCGCTTACCCATGACCTGCACCCGGCAAATAGCACAGGTGTCGCACTCCACGTCCCAGCTCCACATGGCCACCGCGTTCCACTTCTTCAGCGAGAACATCTTGTCGGGGGCGCCCGCCTTGGAGCCCGTGGAGCCCGGCAGCGAGTGGGGGGCGCCGGGCTCGTCCCCGTCCTCCACATCGGCCATGGCGGAGGGGCGGGGACGCGGCGGGCGCGCGGGCGGCAGCGCCACCCTCNGAGGGCACACAGGGTAGAGTGGCACAAATCAAGACAGCTCTTTCAGAGAGTTTTCCCTATGGACATTGGCATTGGTTTTAACTGTAAAGAAAACCCACATTATTTCAGATTGGGCATTTGCTCATCTCGTTCACTGAGAACATTCCAAATTGAATACCTAAATGTGAGAACTCAAACCAAGATCCTTTCATCCCATCAAGTGATTGTTCAGCTAGAATTAAAGCCAATTGTGTGCTACAGAATGGGAATAAAAGAACTTGTCAGCTGTGAATGCAATGTTCATAATAATAAGTACCCAAATTTGAAATATTGCTTTATATTACACAATCTATAATAAATTTTCTGTAATAATTTCACAGTAATGATGCAGTGTAATTCATCAATTCTGATTGTCTCCATGTAAAAAATTCTCATTCAAAGCTCCGTGTTTGACACCCAACTTACATAACTGCCCTAAGTGTTCTTTTCATAGTCTTACTCCTATTTCAAATGAATACACAGATGCATCTTTGCCTTGTAAGAACATTTTCATTATCTACACACCTTTCTAAATTCTGAATGTTGCACAGACAATGGTTTGAAAGGATATACAATGCCTTGCATAGATTTTCACGAATCCTTTGAGAATGGCGATGTCTGGAAATAGCCTGATTTTGTTCCTTCCCCCCCCACTTCTTTCTTCTTACAACTTTTTGAGATTTTTGTTGTCTTCTTTTTTCAGTTTGTTTACTCCAAAACATAGAATTGAAAATTATTTTTATTGAAAACAAAGCTTTTACAAAAATGTCGGTTTTACGATAATGCAAAGAACAGTTATGTAAGTACATGTTTATCTTGGCCAACTGAGGCATGTGCTGGACTGTATTATCCCACTTACTGTTTGTTCTGTCAATAGATTAACATATATCAAAACAGCTAAGGACTCTGCCAATTTATCTGCCAAAGAAAATAATTTAAACATAGTCCTCTGCCAAAACTATTTCTTAAACTCTAGGTTATCTACGTCTCTCTGTGCCTCTTTCCCAAGAGGAATATGCTACATGTGACTATTAATGGCCAGTTAGGGCCAAGACTTGGTAACACTGGGGCTGCGAGAGGAAGACAGCGCAGGGAACAGTGCTGTATCAGCACACCACCACCTGTGACAGACCCACCTGTAGCAGCTCTTAAGGGTTTACTGAAGCTGCCCAATGCAATTGACAAAATGGAAAACAGACTCAAATGCTGATAGGTACAGTTTCTGTGAAACAGAAGCATGCAGAAATATAAAGGAAATCACAACAGGAATCGGGGAAACATAATGTATTTGTGGAATAAACTGAATGCTTTTACACTGGGAGGATCTCGCTGGATGAGAGACTGGGGTGAAGAAATCACAGAAATACATTGCTGCACAGAGTAACAAAGGGATCCCGATATTCCTATACATGTATGTGATACGGCATGAACTTGATAGAAGTCCAGGAATGAGCTCAAAGACAGAGAAGTGCCAGTAATTCAGATTCTTAAATGCATTGTGCTTTACTCTTCAAGTGAAACAAATGAACATTCATGACACATCATACACAGAAGGGAAACCGTTACAGAAGTTATTAAAAAACCAATACCCTTAATGACTTCTGCACAGGAACCTCTCTGCTTTAATGGGAAAACCCTGTGTCACAAGAGACTAAAGAGATCCTGATTTTGCTGAGCTGCTTTAATCAAGTCTAAACCCTTGGAACTTCTCCATTCTTCACACAACACCCTGGCTCATCCATCTCTCCTTCTGCAGCAGAGATTAAAAGCCAAAGACACAAAGACCCCCCAATTGCTTTATGAAATGTTACTCTGGAGTAAAACTCAACTATTACTACTACCTCTGAACAGTGCTGATTTTCAGGCCTCTCTCATATTCCATTCTTTAATTTAGAAAACCTGTGAAGATAAAATTTTGCCTATTTCAACTGCAGTTAGCTGTTTGACAATGTTCAAGTGCCTCCTGAATTGAAAACTGAAAACTAAATTATGTTGTTCTGCTGTTGTGTGGGGGCACAGGCCTCACCTATTTTGAAATATTGACACCCTCTAAATTTGTGAGGTAGCACAGTTTGTCTTACTGTTTTGAACATCTCACTGATACTTGGATCCTGCCTAGTATCAGGATAGACCCCATAAGCCACTGTTAGCAAATCCTGCTCTCCAATCCACACACCTCTCCTCCTCAAAAAAAACAACCAACCAGAAAAACCCAAACACAAAATAAAAATACTAGAAAGAGAAGCCACATAACTTGCCTATAAAAACTCCCTTTACTCACATATTTAAATTACTGGAAAGTGTTGCACATGTGAACTTTATCTTCTCATCATTCACACTCACAGACATTATATCCTGTGTACCGTGTCACAACACATTTTTTTACCTTGACCTACGTTTTTATTTTTAGATTTTGGCTAAGGTAGTGCCAAAAAACATGCATTTAAAATAAAGTGTGTGTGTATGTATGTATGTATATATATATATATATTTTAAATATATATCTTTCTATTCATATTTATATACATTTATATAATAATAATAAACAAACCCATGTAAATGTCACACCATGACAGAATGGAAAAAACTCAACTAGAATCTGAATGAACTACTCAGGAGGAAGCTAGATGAATTATTTTGGTTGTCACAGAAATCATTGTTTGTTTTGTGTTTCAAAAAGTTACATGTTCTATGGAATTTTCCAGGAACTTTTCCTTCTATTTTTCCATTTGCACAGCATGATGATTTATTTAAGATCTCATATGTAGGATTATTTCCGTTTCAATTTTAAGACACTTGTAAAACCAATCAGGTAATCTGCAGCACATTTGGTCTAATTTATACTACAGTAAAACAGCAAGACTAGAAGCAAAGGTGAGACAGGGAAAGGTACAGAACTAAATACAACTTGTGAGGCAATTTATAACCTACCATCATTGCATCATTATAATATCACAGAATCAATTACATTAGAAAAGATCTCTGAGATCGAGTCCAGCCTATGACCCAACCCCACCTTGTCAACCAGACCCTGGCACTGAGTGCCACATCCAGTCTTTCCTTAAACACCTCCAGGGACGGTGACTCCTCCTCCTCCCTGAGCAGCCCCTTCCAATGTTTAATCACCCCTTCTGTGAAGAAGTTCCTCCTATGTCCAAGCTAAACCTCCCCTGGTGGAGCTTGAGACTATGGGAAGTCTCAATGTACAAATACTTGTGAAAACATCCTGGCTTACACTGCGTCTTATACTCCGGGGTGTGTCAGTTCATGGCTTGAGATACTGAAAATCTCCAAATATCACACAAAGCATTTTGCTTGCATCTGGCACCTTTTAAATACATTTTCATTACCGAGGCTACAGGGAAATACTTCTTCCTCTGGGACTTTTTAAGTTTGCATTGCTATACAAAACATAGTGTCTTGCCTTCCCCCAGCATGAAAAGAAGAGACCACCTTGTAGATACCTCCCCTTCTTTCATTAAGTACTTTAAAGGTGGATGAAAGATACAACTAATTGTCAGGTGTGAGCATTACTGTAGATCACTTGATTCTTAAAGGGGAGTTTCCTTCTTACTAATTTTGCCTCTGTTCCCTGCTTTTCGCCATGGGATGAAGGCTTGTTTCTGTATCCCGCAGCAACAGTGTCACAGTGAGCAGAAGAGCGAGGGCTGAGCTAAATCGCGGGAGCTCCAGCCCGAGCTCTCAGGCAGCTGCTGGAGTAACCCTCTGGAGCAGTGCCTGTGTGCTGCTCCGGGAGGGAAGTGCTGCTGCAGTGGGGGGGCTGCCTGCCTTTGGAGCCTTCTGCTGTTCAACATACACACATCGGCCTCTCCCTGCTCCCTGGCACACTGCAGTTTGCCACCATAAAGCACGGGATATCTCGGATCTTTTGAGAAATCAGAGGCACTAGGTAACAGATTTTCACCTGTAAGTCTTGAATTTAAGTCACACTGTAGGTTTACTTTGGCTGTTCTATGATTCTCTCAGTTTTCCTTCCCTGTGTACTAAGAATGACCAAAAATGAAAGATGAAAGTGGGCAACAAAATCACAGTCCCTTAAAGCAAACTAAATTGTTTGATGGGATTCAAAAAGCCATAGAGTTTCTAAAATAAGTATAATGATTTACATCCTCTTTTTGGTGAAATTGTTAACTAGACTTCATACAACTGCCACAGCATTTGCAATAGCAATTATGCTAAAATAATGATGTACTCAAACACTTAAAACTTGATCATACAATTCTATGGAAAATTGTATTAAGCAAGATTTATACATGGATGAATTTTGTTATTTCCCATATACCTTTATTAACATAAAGAATATTTTAAAAGCATTTCAGCAAGGTCATCTATTTGCTTTTATTTAAAAAAAAATTACCCAAAACATTATTACCAAGAATACCTAATTAAAATTCTTAATTTCTGTACCTAATTAAATTCTTACAAAGCATATGCATTTCCTGAACACTGTAGCCACTGGATGTTTTTAAATCTTACTCTGATTGTAAATCAATTATCAACTTTTTTGTCCCTGATTTAGGTACATAAAATGCCTTTCTAAGTAATTTAGCTGAATTATAGTCTATATTCCCAATCCTTACAGCTCTACTCTTAAACTCTGAAATTAATTTTTTTATAATAGTTTTTTATTCTGATGAATCTCAGGAATACACAAAGTATTTCAGCAGCAGTCTCATCACAGCTGGACACAGTGACACTGACATACTCTCCTTACTGCTATTAAAGAATTTCTGGTTTATTTAATGTGCATAAATAATCTAATCCTTAGTTAAGTATGTTTCTCTAAGTAGTTGCAAGAACTTTTAAGTAAATTGCATGCATTTGTCCATTCTAAGGGAAGTTGCTTGTTACTGGGATCTTATTGGCCTGATTTTGATTTCCTGTGCCTGCTCTTTTAAACACAATGCTGAATCTGTCCTTATCACGCGAGTAAATGTTGCAAACTTTGTAATTTAAAATACGTACATATGACCAGGAATTAAAGATAATGTCTTGTAAAGCATTTATCATATATTTATTAGTAGAATCATTTAGATTAGAAAAGACCTTTAAGATCAAGCTCAACTGTTAACCTAACACTTCCAAGTCTACCACTAAACCATGTCCCTGAGTGACACATCTACAGATCTGAAATGGGAATGCCCTTTTCGTGTCACAGGTTAGAGAAAACTCAGGTTAGTGGAATGGTTAGAGAAGGCAGCATATTAACAGAGAAAAGAAAGGATCACTCTGCTATAATCACTACAGAACATGGACAATTCTTGTTTTTAATGTTCACAGAAAAAAAAAAATTCCTCCTGTACTTCCAGTTTCATATTTATATCCCTCTGCTTTCTAATCTCTGCAAATGAGTGTAGTGACCACTCATATTGGGCCTTAATACATCTTACCTCAGATTGATCAAAATTAATTCCAAAATGGCCAGAAGGTTTGCACTGTAACTAACTGAATAGAAGCTTCCATGCCAGCAACAAAGGACAACAGCTCCGTTCTCTGCACAAGGAAACAAAACACCTCAGGACATTAAAATGGGCTTGTACAAAACTGCCTTAGAAAAAACGCCCATAAGCATAGGAGGGGAGAATGGATGGCAAAAAATTGCCCAGATCACATAAAAAAAAGAAAGCAGATTGAGAAAAGTAAACACTATTTTTTCCATATACAATATATTTTCAATAGTTCTGACAAATTCTGCAGCCTGTACTGGTACACAGCACAGGTAATGGAACACAAATCAACAGCAAGAAAAGAAGAGCCACCAAACCCTAGCAACACAGTACCAGCCATCTTTCAACACACCAAACTAACCATGGCAAACTTTCTATCACTGTCATATTCCTAAGGCTTCTCTGCATGCTGTTACACTAAATGATAAACTACCACTTCTGTCCCCAGCCACCAACTCAGAATGCAGCAATGCTGTAGATGACCAAGCCAGATCCCCCAGGGTAATTCTGGTGGGTTCTGCCCCCACCATCAATTAGGTTTCTCTTTTCATACCCAAGTCCTGTGTGTAACCCCCATTCATTCAGCTAAATGCTAACATTTTAAACAGCCAAGGCTCACAGTAAACACAGAGCTTATCTCAGGTTTGTTGTAATTTATTTCTGAGTTACTCTCAAGCAATGTTACAAAACATTTTAATGTCTTGATAAGAAAATAAAATTTAAATAAAAATACATTCAACAATACATCATCATAATAACATTAAAACTTTTACAATCCTAACAGAACTAATTACTGAATAACATCACTTTTCTAGACTAATCAAAATGAAGGCAACTTTTATTATTAATCATCCTACTTGTACCTAATTAAATTCTAGAACATCTACTGCACTTTAAAACATTATAAAATGAGAAATCAAATCTTAATGGTCACAAGTATTCAATGGCCTTCTGGTTTTTTTTTCTCAATATTCCAGTACCAAAGCAAAAAAAAAAAGTGCATATTAAAAAACCCCAACATTGCAAGAGTATACAACTAAATTTTTCATAAATTTGACTTTGAAAACAACAGAAAACGGCTCCAAGGAAGAGGGTTTGCCACAGGGTTAATTAATATACAACAAAACCTAAATATGACACTCAACCACATTCAACTTTGTTTAATGGCAGCTTTTGATTAATGGCAATTAATCTTTACCTTTACCTTGGCAAAACACATTTATTGGCATTGCTGTATTCTCCCTCAATTTTAACTGTTGGCAAACAAAAGTCCTGTTGAACACATCAAATGTGTAAAAAAGAAAAAGGCAAAACCAGCTGAGGTGATTAAATGATTGTGATGTTGCAGATCCTAGTACTGAATCCCAGATATTCTAAAGTATCTTGGTATTAAACCAAACAGTTATTCTAACAAGTAACATTCATTCCAAAGAAATTTCAATCCTGTCTCGCCACCTTGCTTCTATTTCAGAAAGCCTTCCTACAACAGTATAATAAATGTGTGGTAATTTCAACAGCTTACTGTTTCAAGCATTGTGGATTTCTATTCTAAGTTACATTCCTAATTAATTTGGCCAAGTTGTGATTGGAAAAACAAAACAAAACCAAACGCTAAAAAACACCCAGCAAAACAACAAAATACCCCACAGAAAATGCTTTAAAAATAAAAGTACCACATGTAACTTTTAATAAAAATAATATTCCAAGGAGTACCATTGTATTTAATACTGATGAAGCAAAGTTGCCACAGTAATACCTTTGCTTCTTCCTGGTTATATACATATACTTTTTCTCAGCATAAACCTAACTTCTCAGATGAAGTGAGCAAAAATTAATCTTACTGAAGTCAGGAATGCCAGTTTAAAATTGTGTTAAGTGGCAAATATGAATCCACAAAACTAAAGATACAAAAATATTCACTGAAGCATTGCTTAAAGACAAAACAAGTTGATCATTCAACTGATCATAACAAGCAGATACTACAAAGTATCTAAAAATAATCTGGGATAGTCCAGATATCTAAAGTGCTTTGAGTGATTATAATAGAGATTATTTATTAGATTTGTAGTCAAAAGTTGAGCTGGACGTAGTTATTACTTTTTATAAAAACAAGAAATTAAATCATACATGGGATGATGTTAATTGATCAGTACTTAACCACAATCTGTTCACATTTATATTTTTCCATCTGTAGACAAACCTATTTAACAAGAATGTTACTACCCTGCATTTCTTTGTAGATTAAGAAAAAAAATGTACCTTAAAAAATGCTAAAGAAAATAGATAGTGGTCTAATGTCACTCCATATATTACTCACCCCAAATGTAAACAAGAGGTACAACGTAAATTCCCTGATTTCTTCTTTAGTACTTAATAACATAACTAACACTGGTATCTGCTGCCCAGATTATTTGCAGCATACTGCATGGTTCTATAGAACTTCAACTGTAGATAAATCAAGTCCTGGCAACACCTAATACAAGGAAAAAATACGACAAATGTATCGAGTGTGAAGCTTCAGCTCTTTCCCACATCGTAAGATCTTGGGATTTCTATTTCGAGATCCGTCTCAGCAGGGCAGGCACTCATGGTAAATCCATGCAAGTTTGCAGTGTATGTACTGAGATGTAATCCAACCAACAAATGCAGTGTGGATTTTCTTCCATGAAAAAGCTTATTTGTTTAGAAAGTTCTTTCCAATAAGACAACAATGGCAAAACAACATTTAGATTTATTCACACCTGTTACTTCAAGAACCTGGAACTTCAAGTTCTTCAGCAAAATGAGAATAAATCTTAAAGACCAGATTTCCAAGAAGGTATTTTTCTATTAAATATTAAATAGATTGTCAACACAACTAGCATTTATGTTCATTCTTAAATACTTTGCAAAAATGCATATAATGAATTAAAAAAAGAAAACAAACAAAAAACCAAAACACTCTAGAACATTTCCAGTTTCTTTTTTCATCCAAGTGGACCAGTTTGTTTTGGTTAGGAAACTTTTCCAACAATCGGATTTTCTCTGCAAAAAACCAAAGTATTACATGTAAATATTTTTAAGGTTAACATTTGCTTTCCTGTTCTCATCATACAATTTTAATTTATCAAGCAAAAAAAGCCCATTTCTACCATTACCTGTGAAATTTCGTGATTTGCAAAGACCTCATTTACTTTCACATGGGACATGTAAATCACAGTCAATTTTCCTAAACAACTTGGATCAAACACTAACCCAGGCAAACCAAGTCAGGGTTTGAGCTTTTCTTTTTTGCCCGGTGAATCAATCCTTATTGATGTAAAGAAGAAATCTGAAAACTTGCTAGTGGCGTTCCATAGGCATAAGCCAGGACTGAAGAGAATTCAAGAACGTGCTCTGGAACAATAATATACTCCAAAGAATAGGGGGTTTTTACCTTCACAAGAAATAGTATTTATCATCGAGTATGGCAAGTAAAATACAAACAATAAATATACTGCCTGAAAGGTATGTTTCAGCAGTAAAATTTTCACAGTTTCATATAACTTGATACTTAAGTTATTCAACCAAAAAAAACCCCAAAACCAGAATTAGAAGGTAGGCATACTGTTATGGATGAATTTTGTGTGCACTTCAAATGTTACATTGCAAGGAAACAAAAGAGTCACTGCACCCACTTACAGGAATCTCAACAGGAACAGATGAATCCTGCACCAGAAGAACTTGGATCTTCAACAACTGGTGAAAAGCTGCACTACTACAAACGAAGTATCCTATTCTCTGCATGTCTGTGTTGTCTAACTACACCTTTACCTTCATTATCTCTACCCCAACAAGCCTGGCCTTGTCCCATGATTAATTTTTTTCAAAATACACATTTATCAATGTCAAAATTGCATAGGATACTTACTCACTACCATATTTGGCACTAGATGATCTCTTCTTCTGGTATTTTTCATGTGATTCATTCAGCTTTTCTACTATATCTATTATCTGCTGAAGCGTATGAAAAGTTGCTACAGAATCTTCAATTGTGAAGTTCGAATAATCATCTGGTTCTTTCCGAGGACCTTGATAGACTGCTATGCTTCCACAAGCCTCTACAAAAACAACCACAATCATCCCATTTAGAATTTCAACAATTAAAGAACAAATCGAACTCTTATGCAAATGGTAACTGCAAAATGCTGAAATAGAAAGTTCCTCTGGCTTACACATAAAATGGATTAAGATAAAAGCAGGAGATGGTATCAACTAAATGTATTTACAATTCTGTAGCTTATTCTCTTCTAGCTGTGTTCAGCATCTTGAGCATCCAGCTCTCTCCACATCAAGAGAAGTTCAGTGCTTTCTTGTAGCAAAACCATGTCCAATAGAATTCATCACAGAGTCAGGAAAGGGGCAGCGAAGGCAGAAAAGCAATCAGCTACAGTTGCAGTCTCTCTGTTTAAACTATTAAAGGTATTACATATATGGAAATTCAATTAGAACAATGCCTGAGATCTACTGTAAAGAAATGCCTGAAGAACATCAGACACCAGGGCACTGAGAGGATAAGAATTCAATCTCTTTCTCTACTTCCTATTATTTTCAGGTGAATTGTTAAATTCAGTTAATTGCTCAAAATGATGTTGTTGGCCTAAAGAATTAGAACTGAGCATCAGTGTAATTCTTCTTAATTATTATTTGAGTACCTTCCAACTTCTGCAGTTTAGACCTGTTGATAGTGAAAAGTGAGTAAATTCTTTCTGTCTCTCTGTCTCCATCAATCTCAATTTGAGTATCAGCAGGAACATCTCTAAAAGATAAACAAAGAGACAGGTAATCAATATTCTTTTCCAATATACATAGCCTTTTAATATGTTTATCACTGATAGACAGCTTCATAAAGCTTGGTCTGTAATTTATATAACCTACCCAGTTAAGGACAAAAAAAATTTTTTGAAAGCAATCACAGCATTTGTTTTCAGAAATCAGCAGCTTCTAAAAAGACATTAAAGCATTGTAAGATGTTATTAATTGTTCTGACATACCTACAAAACCCAAATGATTTGTCAGAATCTACAGCCAAGATTATTTAGCTGAATGTCTTAGTGCACTACTTTAACATATGTGAAGTTCAAATAAAAAAGTGATTGTATAAAACAAGACAAAGTAATTAAGGAGAGAGAAATTCCAGGCTGAACTTTCTGCAGCAAAGTACTTGCATTATTTTATACAGATGATCTAGGTGTGTCATATTTCTGCATTCAGCCTGGCATCTGAATTAAATTTTTGCATGAAAAGATCTCAGCACTGGATATTTGTGATTTCCATGCTGAACTGGTTACCTCCACAGGGTGGCAGACAAGGTAACACACTTAGTGAAATCAAGGACTTTGTGAATTATCACTATGGCACGTTTTTGTGGCATCACTTGCTAAATTCGATAGGGAAAGCCTTGCTTTCAGTTTTCAAGCTGCACAGTGACTGACACATTCCCTGGAACCCTGCCTATTTCCCCCTGGGAAGGGACGTACGCGGTGCAGCGAGCACAGCCCTCGGTGCTCTCCACGGTGGCCTTGCAGCAGAGCCAGTTCCCGTTCAGGAAAGCAGAGGGGTGGTAAAAGCTCAGCCTCTTCTGGTTGCACCTCGTTACCCGGCACAGAGCCTCTATCCACTCACTGGCTTCCACACAGTTATTTGCTTGGATATAGAGTGGCTTTTCTCCATGGAGTACTTGAAACATCTGTAGAAGAAACACAATACTCTGCTGAGTAAAAAAATCCAGTTACTGAGCAACTTTGAATATGTCAAAATAGATTTCAGTGCTCAGGCAATTCAACAAAGTCAAATTAAGACAGAAGTGAGATGAAAGAGTGGCAGACTTTTCACCTCTTCTAACTACACAGAGGAGAAAAGCCGCACCAGAACAGCTCGCTGTGTTCTGTCTACACCACTTCCTCATCTAAGAAAGAATCCTTACAAATTAGAAGAGGACGCATCTCCTGTCCTCTTCATCCATATATCTTTAAGTGTGACCCCAGATTCCATGAAGTACAACCCTCATGCTTCATATCCTGACAGCAACAGAAGATTCCCAGAAGTCTCTCCTTTAGCCAACCTCAGCCTTTAGTGACAGCTGTTCTTTTATCACTGCCTCAGACGTTTGGATTGACACAAGAACAGAAATGACCAATGTGTTCAAGGGCAGAATGAGGCTGTGAGCACAGACAACTGTCTCAGCTGATGAAGGGACTGTAGGAAGTTCTCATCAAAAAGAATAATTAAATGTTTGGTAATAATACATTTCTAGTAGTACATAATATAATTTCATGTGCTTTTTAATAAGGTCATGTAGCTATAATCTTCATTCCAGAAATTTGGTGAGGGGGGCAAAGTCAAAATCAGTCAGGAAAGTTGGTGCAGATATCCAAATTTCCAGGTTAATTTCCATGTTCGGAGTACTTGGAGATACTGCATACAGCTTTTTATTCCTGATCCATTAAAGACTTTTTGCTGGAGTTTCATCAACTGTGTAAGCTAATTATTCTTTTATTTAAAGAACACATCAAGAATTACATATAAACTATCTTTTGACCCACATTTTTCTTGTTGAAGGAGCTCTCATCAAGTTTCTCCACTGCAAGGATGTTTTTGATTGGAATAGTGAAAATTGGTTCTTTATCTGTAAAAAATTGTAAACAGAGGAGTGAAGCAATCTTTAGGAACTGTTTTATGATTTCAGGGCACCAACATTGCAGTTCATGCTCTCAAAATATGCATTTTTCTTATTGAAAAAATAGGCATGAATCAGACAGAAGCCTCTATTAATCAAGGCTAAAGTAATTAAAGTAGATCAGTATTTTAGGTAAAGAAAAAAATTACACACTTTTAAAAGCACAAAAAATATACAAACACTTAGAAAATACTGAAAATTAAAAATAAATGTAAAATAAACATTATTTACCTTGCTGTTTGTGATATGTGAATTCTCTAGTTGTTAGACAGAACCACCGCTTCTTGAAATTCTTCTTACCAATCCGAGTCCTTCCCTGAGCTCTTTTGTACATTTCTCTGTAAAGACAATCAAATGAAATGCAACTATTTGTCTTCTGAAGAGCTTTCAAAAGCATTTATTGAGGTAAGATATTACTGTTCATCATGCAGCCACATAAAGATCTACTTCACAGGACATTAAAAAAAAACTCTACTAGATCAAAACAGATCTTCAAGATTACCTCCCAATATGGTGATCACATACAGGATTCCAAAAAGGGGAGAGCAGTTTGAAAAACACACAGTCCAGACTGGTGCTTGTGGCAGTAAATTTGGAGGGGATACTTAACTTATTCAGATCCAGAACTCCAAATCTGTGCAAAAGGGTATAAGGTGTATCCAACTCTGGGATTCTCTCTTTCCTGCCACTTTCTACATGTGATTGTACTTGGCCTTATCTGGATCAGAAACTGAACATCGATGAAATGACACTGAACAAGGCTCAACAGCAAGGGCAGACAAACTGCATTCAGTACACTTTAAGTGTACTCACTGCTAATTATTCCTTTTGTTTTGAATAAGAGCCATCAATTTATTACTATAATAGTGCTGAGTCCACTACAATTTCCTCCTTCATTTCTATTCAGTATCTTAATAAGAGACATGTTTCTTCCTTGTTTGAAATCTGGATTCCTCTTTCACAGAAAAACCTTTTCTTCATATAAACCCGCTTCTCAAAAAAATTAAAATATTTTTTCCCCTTGAATGTTGTTCAAATCATCACCTATTCTTGACCAACATCACGAAAAAGACAGTTCATTTCTTAGGAAGAGTGACTTTCACCTCAATTTATTTAACAGCATTCTATCACTACAGGGTAGTTTTTTATCTAACTTTAAAAGCAGAACATTTAGCTGGCTGGGCTTATACAGCACATAGAATAATTCTAAATTAATAATGTTCTTTTAAAATACACTTTCACAATCCTCAAAAACCATCACAGAGCATATGCAGAACTGTGACAGTTATGCAGTCAGTCTTTGATAGGTATTCAGCTGCTTTTAACTACTTTAAGTATTTAAAAAAGTATTTAAAATATTAGAGCTTGCAGCTGTTCTTTTAAACTAATTGTGCAACCTAAGAATTAACTAAATTACAAATACAATTTCTGAAGTATATCAGACATTTTAATAAGCATTAATCTGAATGTGGCATTAATGAAAAAACACTGAAGTCAGTTCTGTTATGCACAATACAAATCCAAGATGTATTCACCCTTCTTTTAGATGTACTGGCTCGCTCACGCCACTGGGCTCTTTACTCTCAGTAGAGGAAACATCATCCAGGAACTTAAGGAAAAAAACCACAGGGAATATAAATATAAACTATTTAGAAACACAAAAAACCCAAAAGCTATTTTGAACATATAAATGTACAGTTTCTCCTTGAACAGAACAGTTATTTTATGCAACATCTGAAAACATATTGCAGGGCCGTGGAACAACGTAATGAGGGATGCCCAGAAGTCACACAAGCTTTCTTTAATGAGCTCCTAAACAGCAGATCCAATCAAGCCTCTTTCAAAAAACCTATACTTCATTTTTTATAAAAAATATATATACCTATACTGAATTAGCTCAGTTCACTATGTATAACTCTTGTGTATTTGACTGTATTGATTTTGCTACATTGGTTTTTTGTTTTGGGGGGGGGTTTATGTCTGAAACAGACCACACCTTTTTTTTTTCTCTCTAGTAGAAAACTGAACAAAAACACCACCTTCTAATAATGAAGATTGATCAGATACACCGACAATATATAGTTGAAAGGTACCTTTTTAACAGATTCAGTAAATTTTTCTTCTTGAAATGTTTTGAAAAACTCACACATAAATGTCTCCTTGAAACTTGACTGAAAGGAAAAGTACATTGACATAAATAAACTTTCATATAAACTTCAAATAAACAGAATGTTCATCATGTCTATGAAATGAGAAAGAATTTTAATAGCCTTACAAGTTTGCTTTTGGTCAAACTTCCCCAACTCCCCAGGGTCTGGATGGCTTTTGATATAAGAGTTAAAGTTCTAGAAGTCTGTGCATCCTAAAACAACGAAAAAAATTCAGAAGTTATATTTTTTCACAGTTCCAAGAAAATTTATTTTAAAAATTAAAATGTAAAAAAAGTTACTATATTACACAACATAGTAAATCTGGTACATCTTCATTCCTTTTCTTTGCCCCCAAAGAAAAAAAATGCACATGAAATGTATAGTTTATCAGCTACTGCACACTGTTTTACAGTTTAGTCACTACCACTGGGATTTAATAGTGGTACTGGGAAAATATTTTTACCTATAAAACACTCGAAACCCTTGAATTCTGTAATCATTACTACACACCTAACAATCTCCTGAACAATAAAAATAATGACCCACTGCTGGACAAATGGTATACATTTTCATAATACAAAGTGAACTTTAAAACTTCGTCTTTAATGCTTTTACTTAATCCCTTTGCTACCTCACTGCTTGCATTTTAGTATAGGATTATAAACACAGCCTCCAAAAGTGGCCTCACTGTTCCCTTTAAGATGTTTAACCCTCAAGTGTTAAAATCCTGTAATTTTACTCAAAAAACTAGATAATGTCAAAGGAATGAATTTGAGTAAGTGTATTGTTTTTTCTTTTGAAGGCACAACACACCTAAGTAGATAAAATAAGCTAATAATGGTAACTTCTGGAGCAGCAGATTTCATACATTTTCTGTTTTTAATGTGAAAAATAATAGAGATTTTTAAATCTTCATATTCCTGTCTTTGAAATTTTTTTGTAATGTGTGTCAACTTGTCAACTGAAAATGGAAAATCTGTCAACCCACTGCAACTAGTGGAGTCCAGAATAAATACATCAACCAATTACTGCATAACTCCACAACCTCTGCTTAAGACACAAATGGCAATAAATGTGAAAGTGATATCTGGATGTTTAATTTCCTTGGTGGAAAGAACCAAGGCAATTTAGGCCTACACCTTAAAGGACCCTCAGTCATGGTGCTATTTTACCCAAGAAGCACATTCCCAAAAAGGGCACAGCATCTTTGATATTGAAAGCTCTTCCACATCATTTGAGGACACCCCGTAAAGACTGAAATATCTGATGCCTAAAGAATTTACAAATATCTTATTTCCTTTGGAAACTGAACCTAGAGACATTTAGTCATCTCATTTCCCACTTACAAACCCACTGAAAGTAACTTATGCCTTCCCACACCAACAGATCTGACGGTATGAACAAAACAGAACAAAGCTTCACAACACTTACTGGATGGTGAGGTCGTAAATGAAAAGTATGAGGTGAGACTACGGCTACAGCAAAGAAACGAAGAAACACAAAGCTGCTCACTGCAGAATACTGTACATGAGGGTCATCTGCAGAGAAAAACCATGAAATGTAACATGCACTGAACTTAACAGGAAATCATGAAGACAGTTAACATAAAAACCCTTAAGAAGACAACATCAGAGGAGACATTTATAGTTTAAAATAGAATAGAAAAACCAATGAAGTGCATGAAATGAGAAAGGTGGTCATGGTAAGAAATGTTCTACTTCTAGTGGCGTGGTTACTGCTTATTTCTCTCAAAAGAAGTTCTATTCCCACACAACTGGCTCATCAGCTCCACTGGGAGGAATGATGAGATGACTGCAAGCATTTACCTACACAGTTGATTAGGTTTGGCTGGATGCTGCACCCAGAGATAAAACACTGCAGCAGCTGCCTCTGAACACTGGGGCTATTGGATTTATTCACCTGGAAAGCTACTCACTGATAATTCAAACACATTAATGCCACGTGACAAGTACAGTCAACAGATAGGAACAAATATAATTGAAATTCTGAGTTGCACCATAAACCCACAGTGTTATATAATTTTGATTATGTAAATGAGGATTTTCTCATTTAATATTTTGGGTATATTTACACTTTTATACTGGGAAACACAGTGAGATCACATTCTTACTGTAACGACCACCTCAATCTGATCTGGTAAGTCAGCTTTTCTGAAAGGACTGTCTAAACTAGAGCAATTTATGGCTCAGTTTCAGTGACAAAAATGAATCAGAGACATGTTCCACATGATGAGAAACACATTCTTCACCTGTAGCTCATTACAGGACATTTCAGATTTTAATTGACTGAAGCATGAGTATTTCAGATCCACTGCATTATTTCTATATTAAAACCATTCTGAAAGAATAAAGCTGTTCTAATACTGGTCATATTTACAAACCCATTAAATATTTTTTTATTATCTACCCTCCTCAAAACGACCCATATCTAGTTCAGCTATAGTAGTACTAAAGCTAACTTCACAGAAGTTATGAATGTGCTGGTCATAGTTTACAGAGTGGCAGTTCATGTAAAGATGCAAATGCCAAATTTATTTTCAGGTTCACATCTTGCTTCTTTAGAAGCAATAAACAGAACAGCTCTGACAAATTTTAAGTATCTTTCCAATACATCACTTCCAGTATTACTTGTGCTTTTATTCTATTATGTTGTATTTTTTTTAATGACTTCTCATTTGCTGCTGTCTTCAGTTTCTGACTTGCTGTTATTTTTTATCAGAAAACAAAAAATGCCTCTTGATTGACCACAAAGTGGTCAATCAAAATCAATAACTTACAGACTGACCACCTGACAAATGCCTGACTGTCAAAGTTCTGGGCACAGCTTTGGATAAGACAAGAATTTTAACAATCCCCACAAGGTAACTGCAGAAGTTTTCAGCCTGAACACCACTTCCAAAAGTTGTTAGAGAACACTTACTTGGAAATCTTTTGGCAGCCAGATGCCTCAAAGAATAAAAAACATCACACATGAGGGTAGGACAACTTATACTCGACCGCACTATTTCACGGAACACTTTGTCCACGTAATAGCGGAGATTTTCCTGCAATTATAAAAAAGATATTTTTTCAGACCATGAACATTCACTTTTGTCCTTTTTTTTCACCTGAGCACAAACATAATACTGTCTGACTATTCAGTTCTGAATTTTAGTACAGTGCATATTTAAAAAGCCTCATAATACTTATATGGCATTACTACTGTTCAAAGATAGTTTAATGGTATTTACTTAAATATTATATAATATATAAGCACTGTCTAGCAATATAAACTACCTATCAATACCTGGTTTTGTAATTTGACAACAAGGAAGGAGCACTTCCCATGTATATCAAGTGAACATTAACTTTACTGCAGCAACTACTGCCTTAAAACATCAGCATACTCTGGTAAGAGGGCAGCAGCCAGCAAAATGTCAATGAAAAATGCTAGAGCAGTTCTAGTTAGGTACATTATAATCTAGATGCTGAGTACAGAACATCAGGAATCAAAACACCTAAAAAACTGTAAGAACAACTGTCATCTTTAACTTCTCTGTCCCATTTTCCACTGGACTTTTCCATTGCTGTGTTCACAAACAGGATAAGAAAATACAGTTCTTTCTTGTTTACTCTAGAACCAGAGAGTTGTATTTCTACTATGACTTACTCATTTTCCATTACAAAGAGCTGCTTTTAAAAATGCTTTTCTTTCAGATTTTGAGACCAGTTGGGAAACTCACCATATTAATTTCCACGTTATCTCCTTCTCTTAATTTGATAGGATCTATCTCACAGGGTTTAGGAGACTCACATATCTGAAACAAACAAACAAAACTATAGGAGTACAATGTTTCAGACAAAGTATGGAAACGTACCCATTTAAAATGAGATTCTAAGATTAAGGAATAAAATTCTAAATAGGTTCCAACCATCCATAACAACATGCAGTGATCATCCTCACTTTTGTTTGTGCCTTTTCAAATGGATTGATTACATAAAGCATCACACGGGCCAATTCTGCAGTGTGTTGGAGGCTGGAATGACTGTCATTGACTGCTTATTTTGAAGCATCTGGAACATAAATAACCAAAAGCAGCTCCTCCCACTAAACCAACTATTGCTCAATTAAATTTTCCTCTAGAATTCCCCCACCTGAGTGATTCCTACTGCAGAGCTGAAACAAGAATGCCTATCCAACAGACAAGAAAACCCCAGGGGGCTGAGTGTCCCCAGAGAAGTTTCAGTAGGATAACCTACCTCATCAATAACAGGTTTCAAAGTAACCTTTAGGTAGTGCTTCCCCACTATTTTCATCATTTCATCTACACACCGAGTTGCTAATGAGTTGCCTCTGAAGATTGTGTTTGCTTCTCTGTAAGAAAAGAAATTATTGTATTTGAACAGGGAAAAAACAACAACTTCAGTTACAAAATTCAATTTATACTCTATCTTGCTATTAAATAAATATTTTTAAAATATTTTTCATATATTGCAATCAGGAATTCCAGAACATATACACCAAGCTTGCAACGGCACTCAGTAACAGAAAGAGAATAAACAAGAATACTATTACAGCAATTACCAAACACAGGAACATAAATAAAACCATAAGAAAAAGCCTAAGAAATTTTACACAATTAAAATTATAGTGCAGTATGGAACATGAGAAAGAAGAAGTGGAGAAATTTCAAAAATAATGAAAATTGTACCTCAGCAATATACAATTTCTCCTCCAGTAGTCATGGTGAAAAAAAATATTGGAGCTACAGCACACTGCTACACTACACCAATAAACCCAGACACTTAAACCAAAACATATTTAACTCAAGGTTACATTTTTATTCATTATAGCTGTTGAAAAAAACTGACAGCCAGCTGTGCAAAGTGTATCTTTCTAATCTGAGAGATTTAGTTTAAGCTCTCTTTGTTACAGTTCAATTACAATGGAATGCGTGTACTAAAATACAGTTTAGAAAGTTATTTTCTATGAGTCACCTCTTTCTACACAGTTAAGCTGTCTCACATTATTTAAATCACGACTAAGTGCTTTGAAATGAACTGTCCTGTGGTGATGAAATCCCTCCCACACCTCTGCTGGACATGACCTGGCACCTCTGTGGCCACTGCTCACATGTGGTTTATTTCTCTCCTAACCACAGAGCTGCAAATTCACAGACCATATGCTGCTACTTGGAAAAACTCCCATGCTTCCTACTTGTAAGGCATGCAGACCACACTCTTAATTACAATGCATCTTTGTAGAAAAGGAGTAGCTCTCATTTAAGCCACATGTTAAAGGAAACAGGGTAAGATTTTCAGCAATTTTAAACATGTTCCATCTATTAAGTTCCATCTAAGTTCGTAAGTTCTGATCCAATGCCCAGTAAAATTTGAAGAGTGGCCAAATAACAACATTTAAAACAAAAACTATGTACTCTCAGACAGTTTTACCAAACTGCCCAGAACCATTAACTCTGACTCCTAGCTTTAAAGTGATTTTAATGAATGTTTTTATAAACTAGCATTAAAAGATGAATATATTTAGTCAGTTTTACATAACGAGAGAAAGAAACCGAAGAGTTTACCTATCAGTGTTGTATCATGAAGCCCTGTGAAACTCTAGGATTAATTTTAGAAAGCATGACATCAACAAACATGAAATACATACTGGGTGTCCTTCAGATCTAGTTCTGCCACTGCTGCAACAAAGGGAACCAGCTTATGGTGGTGCAGCAACAGTCGAACCAGAGGCAGCACAGCATCGTACTTGTCCCGACACACCTCACTCAGAATGTAGGCAGCAGATGCAGAAATAGGCTGTGAGAAAGCAGAATACAAAATCTGAATAAATTAGTTAAATGTTCTTTGGGCATTTGAAAAAATATAGATCAAATAAAATGAGACTACAGACAGTTTGTTAACAGAAAGTTCAATATTTACTGTGTAGCATGGCAATTAAAAGCTTACATTTCAGAGATACTTAACTGAAAATTAATCTTATTTACTCTATAATTACATTGAAGAATGGAATTCAGTAGCTACTCATCCTTCTCATTCTCTTTAAAGGGTTAAACTATGGCTTTGTCACAAACCCAAGTTAGAGGCAGGAAGCAACTGTTTTACTATCATGTCATGTATCTTTATAGGACTTTAAAAACTATAATCAAGGGACATTAAATAAAGTTCTCACCCTTCTAAAGTGTTTGTTGCCACTGTACAGTCGGGAATTGCAATATGAAACCTAAATTATTTAAGTAGGAAAGACAGCTGCTGACTGCTGCTACCTATATACTCAGCTACTCCTGAATTCCAGAGAAGCAGTATTCGATTGTGGGCCAGCAAAACTTTGGTCACATCTGCTTCCTCTATCTTTCTTCTCCTTTGTCAATACTTCACTAACACTGAATGGATTAAAAGCTGTAAAAGACCTAAGAATATAAAGCCTGGTTACTACAATTCGATTCCTGTCCCAGTGTCATGCAAACCATCTACCATACTTCCCTCTTTGTCACCACTTCCACCTGAGAAATCCAGTCATGCTGATTAACATCCTGGAGAAGGCAGAAGCAATTCAGAAGTAGAATTTGAAATCAATTCTGAAGTAGATAATTTTTGTTAATTATCTGCCCTTCCGTGCCAAAAATGGATCCCTCAAAAATCCAAGAAGCCAACAGAGGCCAATGGAAAAATACAATGTTGAAAAGAGCAATCAATGAAAAGAAAGTACTTCATCTCCTCCAGGCACATAGCACAGGTTACTTCACTGTCTCTACCGGTACTTCTAAAATAAGAAGAAAATCCTGGTACTTTGAAGCAGAAATAAAAGCTGTAGAAGCTGTTCATCTGGGTGTGACAGAAGTAATTACCACAAAGAAACAAAACCAATTATCTAGGTATGAGTAATTCATATTGCCTCATGACTGCATAATTCATTTTTAGTTTTCACTTTAATGAAATTTTCAACAAAAGTACCTGAACATCTGAAGATTTTAGCAGCAAGGTCCTTAGAGAAGCATAGTATTCAGATGGAAGCACACAGTCTTCAGTGTAACAGATATTTAACCTAAGTGATCCTAAATCATCAGTTTTAGAAGACTTGTTTCCATTTTCTCTTGGTTGAAGTAAGTACCTGTAAGCAACAGGACAATTATAAAATATTAGATTCCTATTTCATTCATTTGACTAATTCCATAATAAAGCAAAGTATCACATTTAACTATTTTAGTATACATACATTATAACTGAAAACTGGCAAAAAATTCACAAAAAAAGCCCGAGACACAGAAGTAAAAAAATAAGCAGCATTTAATGCATCTTTAACGCATAATGGAATTTAAATTTATTTTCTCATATCTTTCCAAACAGTGAAATAGGATATACTTTTTGTAGGCTAACAGGGAATAGCAGGAATAGTTTGAAATTACACCAGATGTTTTACATCTAGGTTATATTTAGGGTGTTGGACACTGCAGGTGAAACAGGTGGTGTAGGGAATTTAAACGGTTTTGTCTGAGACCAGAAAAAACACGTAATATTAACAGACTCCACTCCTGAGAAACAACATAAAGGAAAAAAGTGGGGTTTTTTTCTACTCCTAATACAAAATATATTCAACATTCATTGTCTGTAGTTTCACTGCATTCCAACAGGAGGTGCAGCACTACAGAAGTGTCAACAGCTTTTAAGTAGTGTCACAGTAGTTTCAACACTCACCCCAATAAACTGAAACCCCATCTCCAAATATTCTTTAACAATCATGTATATTTGGACTTCTACAACCAGCAGATCAGACTTCTTTTTTTCATAACCAGATGCAGTGCCCATGAAGGCATACTAACATAAAGTAAAACTGATTTACCAGGAGAACCCTTCCTTAACAGCATGACTCTTAAGCTTATTTTCCAAATATTTAGTAGTAGTGAGAATTTCTCTGCTGTACTTCAGCTGCATTCAAAAACATATTATGCAAATTAGCAATACTATAAAAGATTTGTTCTTTTTAATCACAGAACTTCTGTTTTTGATAAGTAGATCATACTTCAACATGAGGATGTTTGATGCAAGGTACGCCTACAAAGCATATCAGCAGACACACTCAGGACAACTAAACATGAGTTAGGTCAATTCAAAAAGCCACAAAAACACAGCACACTGGCAATGAGCCCATGCTGATACCATCTTTCTCTGAGCAGGCTGTTACCAGAGGCCTGTTTTTATGTTATTATGGTCATACAGCTGTTGATCAGAGCACTGGCAGAACAAGCCTGTGTCTGCAATACACAGTGCAAAAACCAGAAACTCCAACACAAACACCTACAGGATCACATTCAAACACCAAGAGTCTGAGTTCAACTTTGATACATCCAAGACACTTGGAGCCTCAGGTGGGTACATGGAGCAGAGCCATAATGGTTCCTGGCCAAGACCTGGGTAACATTTAGTTCCTATTTACCCACTTCCTTCCTATGTGTTTTCTGTGTGGATATGAAATGGCTTCTTGCATGCTTTTTCCTGTACTGAAAGGTTCACTAAAAGCAGAATATTTTACACACTTGGAGGCACTGAAATCCCTTGCACTCGTCCCTTCCTGCCGCTAAGCATTTGAGACAGTAAAGGAGCTAGAGGTGGGCTCCTGCTCCCAAAAATATCAGAAGGGAGGGTGCTGAGACATCCCAAACAGAAGAGTTTCTTTCCTGAACTCCCTTCATACCTCACCCTTCCAGCTCCTGAGCCTGCTCCCCTGAAATGATGTTGGATTGTTCCCAGAAGATACTTCTGGAGCCTCCCCAAGGAAGAAAAAAAAGCCACACTTAATGATCAAATAAACTCATCAGTCATTCTGGAAGTCTGACTTAGGAATTTAACTCCAAGTGATGCAATTCTGAGAAGCCCCAGGTTTGCTGGGTAGGCTGAAGAGCACAAACAGATCACTGAAATCCAGCAACCTGACCAAAAGACAGAGTCCATCTTTCCTTCCTCCACTCTCCGCCCTTCCCCCTCAAACACACCAACTATTCTGTGGGCAGATGGGGGAAGAGAAGAGCTGAATGTACCCACTGACAAGGTTAATTCATCGAGCAGGGCAACTCTAGAAACATGTTTTACCTAGATTAGAACAGGAAGACATGATTTAATGAATACGTAGAACAAAACATATCCTTTGCAAGGGAAAATGTGCAAGACACAAGCAAATTCATTTCTGAACCACCATTTCTCACCATGCTTGAAAGGAATCATTTTTTAACACCTTCACGGGAACTTTAATTTCTCCTAGAAAGACATCTTGTACCAGATTCCCATTATTCCATAGGTCAACCCTGAAAATAAGAACATTGCTTAATTTTCTTTTCTCCCAGAGAGAAATAAGCAAGTTTACAATAACTGCCTTTACAGCACTAATCCACATGCATGCAGGCAGCAAATGTTAGAAATCTCACTCCATTCTAAATAAATCAAGAAGAATCAAACAAGTGGCTTATTAACCCATAAAGAACAGATAAAGAAACAAACAGTGAAAGTTAAGACTTGCAGACCTTGCATCAGTAAATAAAAGTGATGCTAGCACAACGTATGGGTTCTGCGCAGTCTCCACCCCCAAAACTCTGCACATTTCTTCTCAGGTAATTGAAGTGAACTTTTTAACCAATATATTTCAATATCTACCTAACTGCTAGAATCTGGCACACTGCAATGCCACACCAACACATGCGCTTGTTTTTCCAAGCAGCAGCTCGTACGCTTACAACCTCAAACGGAATCAGGTTCCAGACATGCACCCTGGGTTTGTTCTATTACTTCTTACCTCTCTGACATTTCTGACAGACAGCAGTTGTTAAGAACAAAAAAAAAACAAAACAAAAACAAAAGACAACTAGATTTGTTGGGGCATGACTATTTTTCTAAATATATTTGCATTTATAAGGAAATATACAGTTCTACTTAATGAAGCTAATAGTTAAAAATGCACATACCAAGTTAGTTCCATAATAGCTATTAACTGCTAAATTTTTCTTCTAATGCCTTTTAGGAAACATATGCTAGCCTTGAAGACTGACTGTCATTCAGCAGATTTGGTGCATGTATGTGCAGGAGCACAATAAAGAAAAGAAACTGAGGACAGGGCTCTCTGCTCTTCTAACTACATGGCATAAATACAGACAGACCTGCTCTGAGGGTAAAGCAGCACAAAAGGGGAACATACTTTTGAGTATTTGCATTTGCAAGGAAAAGATGAAACACAAATGTTCCTCTAAAAAGCAAAGTGAAATTGTAATAATCTCATAAAAGAGGCTTTTCCCTCTTTTTTAATTAAACCAGCCAACTAGATTTGAAACTAAAAACTAGGACCAGGTATGCTGCTATCTTTCAGTACAAGTTCTATTACCAATATTCTGCCCAAATTAATATAATTTGATAGAAGGTACTCATACCTCTTTATTCACAGGCACAGGAAACAAGTTTAGGCCGCTAGATACACTCAACCACTATTTACTTCAAAACAAAAAAACCTCATCTTCAGTAAGAAATACAAGTCAAAAAAAAGAGAGAAATTTGCTATGTCAGAATCATCTTTTCTACAAGTCTCATCAGTAATTCCCTGGAGCTACACTAAGATAAAATAGGTATTTATTGTCTTGATGATAAAATATTATGATTTATTAGTGATTCTATGGAATCACTTTCTAATCCACATAACTTACCTGACTTCAAGTTTCTCAATATCTTCTTCTTCCACCTGAAACTGGGACTTTTTGGTATAACTGCTGGACCTGGTTACCTGTAAGTAAATTCCTCCTGTTAACACACTTTTTGTATTATGGATATCAAAAATCAAAGAAAACCCTCACTCCCTGCCTCTAGCATAGGTAAATTGTTACTGTTCCTTCTACAAAGGAAAAAGGTCAGTTGACCAAACAATCTGCCTTTTGCCAGAAAAGCAGGTGAAAAATGGGTCAGGAAGGGTTTGTGGTGACACCTACTGAGGACTAGCTGGTATCTGAGGGAATTACAGTATAGCTCTATCAGAAAAAAAAAAGTAGTATGACAGGACACTGGCAAAATTTCTTTTTGTTTTAGCATGATTCTCATGAAAGCATTGAAAGTTAGTTCTGAAATGTTCAAAGAAACAACAAATAAGAAGCTAACTCTTCTTGCCCTACTTACAACACAATTGTAACCTCTCATCTACACTTTCCTCATTTCTTGACTGACTGTATTCTCAATTTAATTCCAATAAATCATAAGTCATAAAGTGGTTTGGATCACATTTTTATCCTAATATCTGACATCCTAAGAAATCACACTCAGTATCTTGAGCAGGTCACTCAGTATCTTGAGACACACACCATCCACTGAAACTGTGAATAGGTATGAAACAATTTCTCACTGAAGTCCCACAGCAGGACCAGGATTTATAAAACCACAGGAAATTATAATACATTGGAGGCACGTGCAATAGTAGTACTCTCAGTATAGTATGGTTTAAATGCTAATCTGATTTCCATTACTAACACAAATCAGATGAAAATTTAAACTCATAATTTGTTTATTGTCAGATAACTCATGCAGAATTGAAATAAATGAACTAAATAACAACAAAGTTAACTTTTTTTTTTAAATAAAATAAACTTTTTTGGGTGTAATCACTACATTACTTTATTAAATAAATAAGTTGTTTGGATTTTTTAGGTCAATCTTCTTGAAAATATTTAAATAGAAGTCCACGGGATAGGTTAAAGTTATCTCAGAACTCCTGATGGCAACAGATGATATACAAGGGATTCAAGATAGGGAATTACCTTCGTATTTGTGCTTGTGAGGAAGTAGTTTTTCACAAAGCAATTGGAGGGGAATGCTATTGCCTGGCAGACAGAAATTTCAGTCTGCCATTCACTTACACTTGAGAGGCCAGTTAAAGCTCTTCAATTTGCCTGGAGAGAGCTTTCTGCATTAGGTACTGCTATGCAGGTTGCTTAAAAATATCTGAAGGGTTGCAAAAAATAGATAAACAGGCAGAATAACAGTCAAAAAGTTACCTCAAAATAAAATGTTTCGTTAAACTGCGGATTGCTTGTTTTCTTCTTTACTTTGGTCTTCTTTTGGTCATTCCTGTTCCAATGTGGTAAAATTTTTACCATAGACAACTTAAACACACAATTATAAAGACATTCTATTGTCAAGAAGGACCCATGCATTTAAGTTAAAACAATTTTTGTTATTTTAGAATTCACTTTGATCAATGAAGAAAATCTTAAAATAAAATTAGTTCATCTTCACAATAGAGTTTGAAGAGCTAAAATTTTAAATGCTGTATCTAGTTAACCATGCATCTATCCAGCTCAAAGTTTGTATTTAATTTCACAAACAGGTAAAACTTACACATACCAATTAAAATACATCAAAACAATTTCTAATGCATTTAAAATTTAAATTTCTTTACCACTACCTGTAAATAACGAGCAGACTTTTCCTTGCCTTGTTCAACTGCAATTTCTATTTTTCCCACCCTCTTTTGCTGGGGAAATACCCACTATTTCTTTACAGACAGCAGCTTACACCCAAGACACTGAAGGTTTTCTTTGGAAGCAACTGCTGCTTGTGTTAGATAAGAAGCAGCAAAGGGTCAAACAAAACAACTGCCTCCACTTCCTTGTGGAGGATTTTTTTTTTATTTTTACAAATTTTATAAAGGAATACAGTTTTATTTATTTATTTAGCAAAGGGCTGTGGTAGTATGGAATAGCTTTCCAAAAAAAAAGAAATATAAAATGTGTGAGAAAAACAGACAAGGGAGAAGAAAAACTGCCCCCAAATCAACTACCTATTTTCAGGCAGTGGCCATATAAATATTCCAGTCATGGTACATGAGTCACACATGTGTAAGATTGGAAAATCTTAACCAGGAATTCCTGTCAGATTTGGACATATATTCCCATACTAACAGGGTAAATATTCTGTGGGACCAACATTCTCCCACTTCCATCCATATCACGGGACTCAAACAGAAAAAGGATGCCAATTTACCTTCTTTGCCATTTGGCCCCATGATTCCTAAGTGTAACGGGTGAGCCTCCCCAGTTCTCTTAGGAAAAACCCAAACAAACAAACCAAGCAAAAAAAAAACAATCCAAGCCAAACCTAAAAATGTGATAATTTATTACCAAGGAGGAAAAAAATGCCCCACGCAGAGCTTATTCAGGGACAATCCTTCCCAAGTGTTTAAGCCAAGCAAGACATCCTGGTACTATGCTCACAAAGGCAATTCCTCTGCACCGGGGAAAGGAGAGGGTCTGATGTGGCAAAAAAGCAGCAACTGAAACTTATCCTCCTTATTGGGCAGGGACCTGCACATAGTGAATGTGTGGGATGAGGGATTTTTCTTAATTGAACAAACTCAACAGCTATTGAGGATTACTGATGGAAAACAGGGAGACATTTGAACTGTGGGGATTTTGAATGTAGCATCCCAAAGATGTTCCAGAACCTCTACTCTCTCATCTCCTCCCACTTACTACACATTTGCTGCAAAGCCACACATTAAGAAAAACAAAGAGAGGAATGTGAGTGAGCACTTGACTGCATCATGACACACAGGAATTTCACACAAATTAACAGGAAGTACAGTGCAGAAATCAAGAGTCCAGTAGAAAACATAAGAAAGAACTGAGTCACAAGTGGCTCTTGACAAGTGCAGATAATTCAGACAGACCAAACACCATCCCAGCCCTGAGAGCATGGCAGGGCAGGGGAGAGAACAGTATCCATGGAGATGTGATGGATGCATGAAATCACTGCAAGATTTTTCTGTGTTTTAAAGATTTGGCTTAAAACCTACGACTTTCTTTTCCAATTCAACATCACAGCATTTTTAGATTTATTCATTTTATACTAAAATGTTACCTGGAAGGCCCCACAAGAGAGACTGTTGCATAAGGATCACAATTCTGTCCGTTTACAAGAGGCAACCCATGGCACTCCTTTATGCTACAAGGAAAAGGCAAACAATAGATCAGCAAAGCAATTATTTGGCTTCAAATAATAAAACTCAAACAATGCTTTCTTTTTGAAAACGTTTTTTTTAAGTCCTGCTGTATTACACACAGATACAGCTATATACTGATCCAACACAATGTATGTACCTGAAGTAGATCTCTAGATGGTAACACAAATACTCAAGTGTACAGTCAGACTTACGAGGCTCTGTGAGAACAGAATTCTTGGAATTGCTTTGATAAAAGACATTCCAGTATCACACATGAATGACAAAATCCTAAGTAAAATGAACTGCTATATATGAGGAGAAATTGCAGATTTCATTGATTTTTAAATTTGACTTTTCAAGGCCCACAAAAAGCTATCTGGCCTCATCCAGTGGTGGCAACTACATCAGGAGGGCATTGAAATGGATTGAAATATTTCATTCTGGATAAACTACATTCTGAGTTACGCTAAGAAAAGCAAAGTCAAAGCCTGAAATGATATTTAAAATTAAGCATCCAAAACTATTAGTACATAGTTATAGCTCTACCTTTGAAATAGTGCTTCAGGTTTGTTTTCAAATTCTTTTCCCAACAGCCCATGTTCAGGGTTAAATGGCCCTTTTAAAAATACTGTTTTCTTCCATAATTCATACAGTAAGTGGTAAGCTGGTGTTTCCCAGGTACACAGGCACACTGTTCAGCAGTCCTGATACAAAAGGGACAGCATGGCTGGCAACTAATTCTCGTGGAAACAGAGAAACCTTTCCTGGACCCTTTCTGAAGTGTTGCAATCTTTGTATCACCACAGCAGCAACAAAGAGAGCTGGGTCAGCAAGCTGCCTAACATTCAGATGCTGCCCACATATGAGCATTAACAAAAAACAGCTGGAGCAACAAAAGTAAAGCAGAAGAGTTTGTAAATTCATAGCAGAAACCAGACTTTCTAGCAAAATAATGCTCTACTGTAACCACACACACTGTAGTTTAAGTCCAGAAATGTTCAGCAGATTACAAAATTTCATGAACAAAACACAAATAAGATCTGAATGTTATATTCCCATTCTCTTTAATATAATTTATTTTTTAGCTGTATTGCAGGAATTTAACTAAATTAATGCAAGAAAGTTTCAGATGTCATAATTTGCTAGTTTGAATAAAACCAAAACCTAGGCAACTTAAGGAGAAAATAGACTTCTCTAAATTAATATGAACAATTAGGTAAATGTTCTAACATCATAATGTGGAATAATAAGTTGTGCAGATCAAATTAAAGTTACGTAGCTGCACACATTTTTAAATAAATGCTTTATGTACTGTAGAAAAATGGTGTTAAAAGAATAACAGGAGCTGCAAATTCAAACACAAGTGTGGAAACAACAGACACTAACACTCCTGTACTGCCTCAAAACTCCACCCTCTTTGGAGTATGCACAATTATAAACCAGATGGTATTTCCCCCCCAAAAAGTCCCTTTGTCTTAGCCAGTTCAGGGAACATTTAGTGCTGAACCACTGCACAATCATTTGTTATTTTTCTTCCAGTTATCAAGCACGTGGCCTTCAGCATTTCAGTAATTTTTGAATCACAATGAACCCTACAGTGATTTCAAACCCACCATTTAAATGGGTTCTTGAAACATCCAGTTGTTTCATAAGCATTAACTGATTCCTCCTCCAACACACACGGCACAGAAGAGCGGCAACAAAATTAACCTGTCTAGACTTTTCAGTCATTTGGGGTCTCTGATCTGAGGCAGGACTTGATTTTTTCAGACTGATGGGCATCCTGTAGCACAAAACACTCTGCAGCTCCCCGGGCTTTGCAGTTTCAGGTGTGAATGCTGAGTGTACCTATAAATCAGCTGCAACTTGAATCTCATAGGAAATCATAGCAGATGGCTCAGTCAACCTTATCTAAAGGGAATTCAGCTGTTTTAAGAAGAACATCACCATTTCTCTTCTTACAGTCTTTGACATGTTCACCAAGCTCCTGGTTTTCTGTAGCAAACAGATATGAGTTTGTGGGACTTCTGGTAACACAAGCAGCTTGTTCTGTTCTCTTAACATACACAAACTAAAGAAAGGCTTGTTTGCGATTTCCTGCGGGCTGAAAAACATTTCACTGACAACTTCACAGCCTTGCAGAACTAGAATCTCGGTTCATCATACGGATCTGTCACTTCAAGTTGATTTCAGGCTCCAGCTGGTCTCCCTGTGCAGGCAGCTCTGGCATTCCCTTTTCACCTCCTGCCCAAGACCCAGTTCTGCTGTCAGCAAGTATGGTCTGCCCAGCTTAGACAGCCTGCCCTGGTCCAACACCTCCCCTGACCATCAACTCCTAATACCCCAAAATCTTTCTCTTCCACACCTATCAGGCACAAAAATTTGTTCCAGATTTACCTCACCTCCTCCCCTTCCATCTCTTACTCCAAGCTTGCCAGTCATATCCATCCCTTCAGCGTGCACAGATTGCCTGGAGTCCGCTTTAGACACAGTATGCGACAGCACAGCCAAGTCAGCTGAACTGCTGCTCCTGTTTACCACTCTCACAGGAAGCTTTTAGGCTTCAAGCCAGTTGTCAGTTTGGCAAACTGAATTACCCTGGTCATGCAGGAGCCCTCCCAAGCTCCAAAGGCCAGCAGCCATTAGGGATAGGAAGCCATTAAATCAACTTGGCACTACCGACCCGGATTGTTCCTCCCCAGGGACTGTGCACACCACACTGAATCATTACCAATACTTTTAAGCTACTAAACAAACAGCCTCCAGTAAACATGATTAAAAATTCTGAAGATGTTTGAAGTGGCTAAACTAGAGTAGACTTAACAGAAATTGAAAAGTTGGAATGGAAAAAACCTCACTAAGTTTGCCAGTCAGCAAATTTCACAGTAATACTGCCTTTCCTCGAAGAATCAGGCAAAGTGCTAGAACTGCAGTCTCCTTCAAACAGGAAAACAACCACCAAGAAATCCCACCAAAACCACCGCCAACAAAATGCCAAACATTTTGAACAATCAAAAAATAAAACAACACTAAACACACACTCCTATTCTGACAACCATAATAAATACATTTCTAACACACAGTAATATTTCAGCTTTGACAAATCCTTTCATCTACCTAGCTAGCCAGTTGTCATTCAAAAGGCATAAATTTCTAGAGTTTGAAGAAGTAGACAGGAACTTAAAAGCCTTTTATTTTATATTTTAGACTACTACATCTTTATGTAAAGTCTAAGCAACAGATAACAGAAGGATTTTGGTTCTTTTCTCCAACTACTGCTCTGTTCTAGTACAGTGTAAGATATGATTCAGTTTACATTAATTCTCATCTCAGTAGCTTGTTGTGCAAGAGGAATTTCATACAGGAAATGAGAGCCTTTCAGATATAACTGGCATATATTCAGCTTGTAAGATGAAAATATGTCCTTAAAAAGACCCAGCCAACAATAAACCCCCTTAATGACTTCACTCAAATCAACTGAAGTTCTCCAAGGACAGACACTCCCTAACTGCAGGATTAGGATCTGTATGTACACTTCATAAAAATTCCTATGTTCCCTAGAACAACTTCATGAGAGCAGACAAGGTATAAACAGGACAGCAACAAACTGATAGGTCAATTTAAGAGCGCATGGTGCATAATTTATTTAGAAAAGTGTGTGCAATGAAGTCAAAATCTGGCTGTAATAAACCATTTCTGGGCTTTGAAGTATTCACACTGTAAATACACAAAACCTTTTTTCAGAGCTGAAGGGCTGTTAATCCCAGAGAAGGCAGGTGCTACCACCCAACTGCCTAATTTGGCAAGAAACTGTTCAAGTACCATCTATTTCAGCAGCAGCAAATATGCAAACAGTGGTCAGGCAAACTTTTTCTTAGGGACTCCCAGCAAGAGCCGCAAGCATGTATTTGTGAAATGTGCTACTATACACGCCATTGTGGTTTCAAAAAGAGCCCACACTGAGTCAGCAAGTAAACTCTTGCACTATCCTCTTCCCCTCCTCATTCACACCTTAGAAAAGGAAACAATTAGTATCAGAGACAAAACAAAGTTTTAATTCACAAACAGTCCGTGAACGTATCTGCATGTAACTTAACAGCAAGTTTGCAGTCAATATAAAAATTATGTGTAAAATCAGGGCTCAGACTGCTCTACATGAGCTCTAAGACAGTCCTTAAACAAAGGAAGATTAACTGTGCTTTATGTCAAAAAAGTGATTGGAATTGAGGTTTTAAATCAATCCTCATCATAAAACTCATCTAGAAGACAAGCAGAAAAAGCTGCTACAACGTTTACAGACCCAAAACAATAGGAATCCATTCCCTAGCCACTCATCGTTTTGGTTCAGCCACAGGGTGAGAGGGGACTCCAGAAAATGCTCAGAATCAGTCTTTGAATTACTTGCTATTGTGTGTGCAATAAACACCATGTTTAATCTTGTGTAATGAAAGTGGGAGCTAGTATTTTTCATCTTTGTAGAACTTCTGGGCTCTCAGGAATACACAGTGGAAATCCATTAGCAATTTAACTACACACAGAAGGCAGCTCAAGTATCTAGAATTCTCTTATCCTACAGAATTTAACTGGTAAAGGTTTAAAAGCATCTCATTCTCATTACATTGAGACACGATTAATTTGAACATGAAGTAAAATGTTGCTCCTGAAAGGCAAGTATCATAGCCTGTATTTCAAAAATTATTTTTTCAGTAATTTTTTTTCCAGTGGCCAGTATTTTCCAGTTTAGAACAGATGAAGAAGAGTCAGGGACAGAAACACACATACATTTCTGCCCACTTCTTGTCTCTCTCTTACTCTATCACAGTTCTGCTCCTTTCTATCTTTCCGCTTTGTTAAAGGAGCTACTAATTCAATGTCTTCTCGAGGCCTGGTGACTAGTGAAACAGCAGTAAGTGCATCACTTACTAATTATCTTGGGAAATTTACAAAACAAGCAGAGTTTTAAGGAGTTAAAATTTTCTCTTTAATACTCCCACATGTATTTTTTTAAGTTCCTCACGCTTTAAGATCAAAAGCATCTCAAAAATGCCCTCACATCCATTTCTATAATACCAAATTCAGTGGTATTATAGATTTCTTATTTCTCATACTCTCACATGTACATCCAAAATATCTTTATGTACAATATATCACTAATGCAATAAATTATTTCAAGGGTAGCAGCACATGTGGTAAAATCCTACCAAACATTTTTAGTTTAAGGAACTCCAGAGCATTTCATAACCTCAGACAAAAGCGCTGATGTAATACTGCAGTGTTTAACGCACGATCCTCTCCCACATGTCAGTGAGTGGGTGAGTGCAGCAACCAAAAGAGAACCGTGGCTTCCTTTTAATCAATTATCTCCGTCATAAAGAGATCCTAAGAGATGGCACAGTGAGTAAACCACTTCCCACTCAATACTGCAATTTGCAACAGTAGCTTTTCTAATGAACTTTTCTTCATCATATGAAAAATCCAGGCAAGTTTTTAAATTTAAAAAAAAAAACCCACAACACTAACTTAAAGTGCATGAACATATAAAAAAATAAAATTTTCTGAAAATTAAGAAAGTTGGGAGTAAAACACAAAGTCATAAAGCTCTAGCCAGGTCTTGGTGGTGAATAGCCCACGGGGAAAAAGCTGTTCTAATTCTGCTTTGGGCTGCAAGTGGGATACAAAAATAAGAGCAGCAGGACTCCCAATGAACCATGCTGCTACCCTACTACAAAAGCAGACACATTCCCAATTATCTTTAAGTAATAAAGATACCTTGATATCCAGCAAGTTTTCATCTTACCTGAATCATGAGCCTAAGCCATTAAAACATTACCAGTGTCACTAGCTTAGTTCTATCACAGAATATCTTCCCTCTTCATACCAAGTCAGAGAACAGCAAACAGACCACTTTGTTGGGTCCTGCTCTAACTCAGCTACTCATTTGGATTTAGACAGTTGACTAAGACAAAAAGACCATCATCTTAATTTCATAATGAAAATTACATTAGCAAATATACCAAAATTGACTGTTTCTATGACTCCCTTTGATATGCTGTAGCATTTTTACACTTCAGAGCCAAAATTAAGTTTGTTAGCAAAAACCCCTTTTTAAGTTGCTGCTTAGAAGTTTTACTGAAATGTGGCAAACATGCTGCTCCAGAACCACAACTCCTGTACTCTGTTTTTCTGTAAGAACTTCTTATCATGGTTTGCCACAAGACACTAATACTGAAGCAAAACTAGCAATGAACTTTCCCATACCAACCCAAAAACCCCCACCAGCAGCAGTAATTCTGTCAGCAACAGCAGTACTGTAAGTTCTGGCTGTCAGCTGAACTGCACATTCCTAGCTTTCTCACCAGACCCAACTCAAATGGAATTACAAGACACTAATCCTACTAGTCCCAATAAAAGTGAGTGCTTTGGCAGCAGAGATGAGCAGCTGTGAAAAACCTCTGCAGGAGTTCCCTAGGCATATAATCATTTCCTCATAAAGCAGATTCCAAGGAAAGTCATATAAAAAGAAAAATGGTGTTGTACCAAGACATGCAGACATCCAGTATCAGGAAAGACAAATCACATAACGTTCTAACAAACAACCAAATATTACAGGATTAATGGATTTCCTTACTGTACTACTAGTTGCTGGCACACAGATCCATTGTCTGTTATCAGTTCGTTCAATTTTAATTCAAGGTGAACTTTTCCCTGAAAAAAAAAACAGGAGAGAAACACAAATAGTTTTAAAAGCATTTCTTTCAAAAGTAGGAATTAGAACAGTAATATAGGTTGCAGTTAGAAGTTATTGAAGGTAATTCCAATATAACCACTTGAAGAAAATACCCATCTAAAGCACATATCCTGCAATTAGAGTATGACAGATGTGTTTGAACTTTGAGACTTGGCTATAGAGAAGCACTATCTCCATCTGCAGACAGCACAAGAACTGGTCAGGCCTCTACAGATTTAAAACCCACAAGTATTTCTTCCAGTATGAGCAGTTATCAAGAGCAAGAGTCCAGGTATTTTGTCCTAAGCATGGGATGAACCCTTGCACAGACATGAATTTCTGAACACTTCCGGAGAAAGCGCTACAATGACCTTGCACTCTGAAGGGACATACACAAATAGAATAGTATGCAGTAGCCATAACCAGCAGCATTTAATATCCACTGTGAAATCCTGTCCATCACATCAGACTGAAGATCACTGTGCATTCCAGGGCAGTTTTCAACTATCCCATGAAGACTGCTGATGTACTCAAGGAACAGTAAATACAACCAAAAGACAGGAAAAGGTGGCAGTAATTGCTAAACCCAGCCGCCTCCTTTTCTTTTTCCGATATGGCAGGATGGATTTAAGAAAAAGAATCCATAAATTATGGCATAGCATGGATTAACTTCAGAACTCAGCAAGGACCAAGCTACTGTACCCTCTCAACAAAAGGCTCCAAAAACTTCAAACCATGATTTGCAGCTTTCTTGGGATGACCAAAATGTAGCACCTTAACCTTGCTCCAAACAGCTACCGCCTGAACAATACCTGCTACTCCTTTCAGCGCCTGGCTGTTTGTGTTGGCTTTCACATCTAAGATAATGAGACACTGACAGAGTCTTTGCTCTAACAATGTCCTCTTCGGTATTCTCAGACTTTGTCTATTTGCTAAATGGAACAGCAGATGATACTGGACTGTCCACAATCAACATTCTCAGGGAAGGGTTCTGGAAGGTGATTTTCAATAGTGGCAAAGGAAGCAAGTCATAATGTGAATGACAGCTTTGCCTTTCCATTAAAATGGAAGTAAAACCCTTAGCTGACCTTGCACACATTTCTATAGCAGTTATGTTTTGACATAAAACTGCAATGTTTTTATTGTAAATCCCCTGGGGCAAAGGCTGTGTTTCCCTCTCTCTTCGTCACATGGGAGGAGAAACGAAGCTTCTTTTACAAGGCAGTTCCAAACGTAACTGTTTTGGGATGCCTGCCAAGTGTTTTGCAAACTGTTACTACAGGGACAGGAACACAGGTACATTAAGAAAGTAATTGTCAAGCAGAGAAACTCCATTACAAAAACAGATTTACAGGATAAAAACAGGATACTGAGAAACAGGCCAACAGCCTTACAAGGCAAAGTTTTTGAATGACAAATGAAAAGACAAATATTATTAGTATTTATTATAATAGCTGACTTCACTTGTTTTAGAAAACAGAAGCTGTGAATGGCCTAAACATCTCCCTTTTGCTTTTAAAACCAAACCCCACAAATTGTGTTTTACACTGAACAGTAGGAGTAAAATAGCACATTACTGCTCCTGAGAACTATCTGTGGATGTAGTTTGCTCCCAGCTCAATACCATGATGACTACAGTGACACGTCTCTAAGTAAATATTTCCCCAACACGCATGGAGAGTTTCAGTACATTTTTGTCAGTTTGTTTGTTGAGAGCAGCGTGGTGGTTTCCTAAAGTGGCTGATCTGCAGATCTATATCAGAGCTTCTGACATAACATGCAACTGGGTTTTAAATGTGGCTGTACAGATGGCTTTTACTTTGAAATAGAGAAATCAGCCATTCTCATACAGTAAATTAAAAACAAACAGTGACTTCACGTGAATGCACTCTGCATCTGTAGATCTCAGGGTTGTTCAAAGGCAGGTAGGTACCATTTTAACTTTACAAATGGGTTAACAATCAATTTTCAGGTACTTAATATAGTAAGATAGAGTTTTACTGATACAGATCCTATCAATTTTAAGAAAAAGAACAGTGAATGCTAAAGTTACCTTCAAAAACCTTAACAGTGTGTGAAAGATTCTGATCTTACCAATGTTTTTCAAGCACAGATCTCTATAAAAACGATACCTATGTATAAATATAGGTATAAAGCTATACATGTATAAATCTCTATAAAAGTTTCTTGCTATGAATAACAAAGACCAAAGGCACGTTTAATCAAATGAGCCAATTTCAAACCAGATTAATTAAGGTTTTATAAATAAAAAAGGGGGCAAGCAATCCTAACAACTTTACTAGCATGCTGACACTATGTGCATTTCAGAAAACAAGAATTTTTTTAAAAAGCTAATACATATAAACAAGCTTGTGCCAGCTGCAGTTAAATGTGGCCTGTTTCACCCAACTTCTCAAATTCTGGCTTATTTACTTAGTATTCCCACATTTGTATTTATTTTTCAAGACTAGTGGAGAAAGAAAAAAGTTTCAAGAAAACAAGATTAATATGAACTCATGATACTGGAAACAGCAGCAAAACAAAAAAAACCAGCTAAGATCAAAACACAGAGCAGAGCAGATGCTTTCTAAAAATCTCCACCACTAACATCCCTAGTACATAGGCTGCTAATTATACCAAAGTTAACCTACAAAGAAGAGATGACTAGTACATAAAAAGTACAGTTTTCTTGAAATAAATGCAGACTTACGGAAAACCCCCAAAATAAATCCCAACCAAGCAACTGCAAAGTGTCCTGCACATATTCATGGAACACAAAATACTTCTACACTATCCTATTGCCTTGCACACATCATAAATTCGGACACATGGAGGGAACCAGAGGAACAAAAACCCAACTACATGTACAGTGCCATGAGGAAAAGAAAAACATATTTTTTTTCCCTCCAAACTGTGATTTAGCTTTAGAAACATCTCATGCACTTTTTCTGCACATGCTCGATGTAAAAGTCTACTGCTTTCAGCCATGTCCAACCAACAATCTTGGACATCTCAGAAGACACTCCAGTACTGCATGGCACATCCAAACCAACAAGATTTCAGCCAAATGTAGCAGATGGGAACTGGTCTCAGCTCCGCTTCTAAGACTTTTATGGAAAAACAAAGCAGGACAGGAGAAACCTACCCAAATGTCCTGAGTCAAGAAAAGATAAATATGAGGAGCACACGCCTGAGCAGAAAAGGTCATCTCTTAACGGAAGTGGCATGCAGGACAGTGCTTTGCACACGTCCCAGTCAAAGCAAAGCATCAGTAAGAGCTCACATTCTGCTGTGAGTCACAAAGCCATGGAAAACTATAAACTTTTAATTTCCAATATGTAAGAAATCACTACATTCTATTAATGGAATATTCTAATTGCATTTTCACACACTCATGTAGTGTTATGACAAAAAGTAGTACTTTTTTCAATACATTTTTATGACAGAAAAAACATAGCAAGCCTGACAATGTTTAAGTCAAAGTGGATACTGCCTTTCAGTTTATATCTGGAAAGTACTTTCTAGAATTTTCAGAGTGATTACATGAAAGAATTCCAAGAAGACAATTTGCAGCTGGACAAGATGATCTCTAGGTCACTTCCAAATGAACCATTCTATTCCAGTCTATCATAACTGAAAGAGGACTGATTTTCAACAGAGAAGAGGAAGTGGCATTCAGACGATTTGAAAATCTGTCTTCATGTAAAGCAACCACATGCCCTCCTACACCCAAGAGCTGCAGGCTAAACTTGTGGCTCATAAATGAATAATCTGTGAAAATAATATGAGAATTCTGTGCACATTCACTTCTTGTAAAAGCAGCCAGGATTCTCCCTGCCCAAAAGGGACTTTCAGGTTACTAGAAAAATACAAACACTGTCAAGTCTAAGACTTTTGCCCTCAGGCAAATCTGGAAAAAACCCTATTAAAATCAAACAGTTTATCACAGCAACAAGGCTAAGAGATTCTCAAGAATTCTGTTTTGCTCTTGAAACCAAAAAGAGAATTGTTAAAACTTAGAGCCATCTCATTTCTACCTATTCCTAGAATAATCCTGTTTGAAGAACTGGAAGCACAGGCTGAAATAAAACTGTCAAGTGCAAGTTGTTTGATAGTGCATGCAGAAAGTGTTTCAAGATAAGATAAATGAACACAGCACAAGTATCTCCAAGTTTTGGAGACTATTTCACATAATCAGCCACTGTTTCAGTTAACACCAAAAATTACTAAAAAAAAAATTATTCAAGAGTTTTAGGATCCATTCATGTGCCTCAAGTATATGGCTCTTCTTACAAGCATTTCAGACATCAAAATACTGCTAAGACATTTCCCAAACAGTTGCTTCATGTCTTCTACCAGTTTTAAGTACCATGAGGAATAATACAGTCAGCTTAAGAGTAGAGTCTGCATTATTCTCTAAACAAACTGAAGACACAACTGCCTCCCAAAAAATACAGATGCTAAGCCCCATCTCCTACAGCTCAATGTAACCTTCTGCCATCACATGTTCTTACCTGTATTTAACTTTCAAAATGTAAATGTGCAGTTTAATAGTTACCTGAACCTCTGAATTAGAATCAACAGGTTGAAGCATAAACCAGTTCTCTTTTCCTGTGTAGTTGCACAAATCTTCTTTTTTGATTGACACCTTTCCTGGGGGAGGGTGGCAGAGGGGAGAGAAACATAAATATCACCTTCATCTAAACAGAACAAATATTTAAATGTGTTCGAAATTTGAATTTTCTAAACTCATTTTTAGGGTTTTTTTTAAAGTTTATGATGCTATATGAAGAAATAAAACAAGGAATGTTATGGGTAAGTAAAGCAGAAAATAGTTTATATAAAAGCCTGATGATGTTAATTACAATTTGTTATCCTGGATATCACAAACAAGAAGGTAAAATAAAGAACACACTTGAGGCTGGAAATAATAGATCTGAGAAAACAGCAACAGTGTTGAATGTTTAAACAGGAAACTGAAGTAGGTGCCTTTTACTCTTCTGATTGCCATTTGGAAAGCTGTTATTATATCAAATTATCTGACATCCTGGTGCAAATTATTTCCTTCCTCAATTCAAGTAAAGCAAAGGCTTCTTCCACAGCAGACTATTAGAGCTTTGTAGCAACTGCATCCAAAAAGCAGCTGCAATAAAGCCATTATGTAGTGGGGAAAGAAATAGAAATCCACCTCCTATGATTTTTCACTTAAGCTACACAAGTTGCTGCCAAATGCTTTTTAAGTCTCAAAGTTACAGGTTGCGTTGACAGGGAAAAAATTATCTATCAGTAGTTTTAAGAATTATTCCACAATTGTAATTATTGTCGAATTATTCCACAATTTAGTCTTTAAAGACCTACAGGTAGTGACAATTATTCAAATATTCCAATGAAGCAAAAGTGGAGAAGAAACAAAGAGAATTTTAAAAAAAGTAGTCAGACCATAATAAGACTATAAAATGTCCTACTGGCCCAAAAACCCAACATATTTTAGCGTAATAGAATGAAGCAAGGAAACAAAATCCTTCTTTTCAAACTTTAAAGGAGCATTTAAGTGTACAGTTTTGAACAACGATTCACCAATAACTGTATCCCTAATCCTACAGATAATGCTACTGAAAACAACCAAGTGTTACGCAAGATGCAGACAGCACCTCATAGACACTTACCTATACGCAGGTCCTTTTGCAAAACACTTTTATCATATATATAGAAGGACAACCACTGGAATGTTCTTGGAATCTCAAAGTAAAACTCCTCTCCAAAATAAGGGCTGAAAAGAAAGACTGAAAGTTAAAATACACAAACACTTTATGCTATTTACATAGAAGATGAACGTTAAAAAGCTGCATTTTTACTGCTGTCTCAGCCCGTAGCCCTTAGCACTACACTGACCTGCCACCAAAGCCACACAAAACCATTTCAGTACAAGAACACACAGTAACATGGCAATGCCTTCTGTTTGTTTAAGTAAAGGTAACAATCAGAGCACACACACAAAGTAGTGTCTCCTATGCAATTTCAATTCTTTTTTACCATCTTGAAATTATTCTAGCTGGTTCTCTAGACTTCCTGAGACGTGCACAAGTTTAGTTTCATTTTCTTATTCAGTACATGATTAAACTACATTTAAACACAACTTATTGATTACTTAACTAAATGGCATTTGTTTAGCTGTAACTTCCACGTCAAAATTGCTGCTCTAAGATTCAGACCTGTAAGAAGAAGTCATTATCACTAGACACTATAAGACAGAACAGTGAAAAAGAGAAATGTTAATCTCAAATACATATCTCCCTCATTCCAAAACTGTCATCACATCTCTCTATCTAAAGAAGTGCAATATCATGTTTACAGTTCACCCTATTGAACTGCCATTTGCACAGCCCTCTACAGAAAGGCTCTGGGTTCCTCTATGTTACACATATTTCATACAATGTGTTGGTATCTTCACTCCCAGAACTGATACTACCATGAAACTTAAGGAGTATTATTGATGTAATCAAAGCCAGCAGTAAGAAAACTGTATTTCAAGACTGAACAAAAACACAGTGTTGTTTGTGCAACTGCAAGTGATGAACTCTGAAAGTCATGTGGGTCCACAGAAAAACCCTGCTACTTTAGAACAACTGGATTCTTTAAAAACTTAAAGTATTTCAATTATAATGTGTTAATATGACCAGGGAAAGATGTTGAGGTTCATGAAACCAGTTTTACGTAGAAAAGTACTGTGATAACAGTTATACTAAACCCTGAAACAAATGTTGGGGGTTTTTTGTATCCTAGCAAAGAATCATTCTGACACTATTGTTACAATACTTTGTTAAATTAATACAAATATGACAAATATGCTTATGTTTTGAACAAGCAGCTCATGTTATTACCTACCCAAAGGATACCAGGAAGAATAGGTCACCATCCCTACTCTCTTCCCTCCAAAATAATCACAGAAAAAGAAAGCACGACCCAATGCTTAAGGACAATGGCTCATTAAATAAATTAAAAAGAAGAACTGATAAATTACTTGAAAAGTGGAAAGACAGCAGCTGAAGAATCTAGTATTTTAAATGTCTAGAACAGAATTTTAGAAACAAGAGCTTTAAAGACAGGAATTCATTATAAGGAATTCCACAAGTGAAAACGTTCTTTTTATTAAAACACAGACCTTTCACCACAGGCTTCAAAGCAGACAAATCAGTATTAGCCTTTGCATTACACTGAGAAGTAATTTAAGAATTCTCAGTTGAAAGATTCAACTATGGTGTTTCAGCTCCTCACTTTTTTTCCCTTTCTTTTTTGATAATTTCAAAGCCAACAAATTCTGCTTTGATTACAAGGGCTGAGTTCTTCTTGTCAGCCCCATGACTGAAGGTATGAACTCATGAGCATTACCTTTAGCAGCAGTGCAGCCCTAAACAGCCTCAGCTTCCTTATTACCATCACTGCTCATTTTTATTGTATTGACACGATAACTCAGACCAAAACCAAGGATGAAACAAAGAGTTATTTCAAACTTAGGTCAATTCCATGATCTGGTTTCCCTCACAGCTATACAAATAAAATTGCAGCAGTACAAACAAAGAGATACTACAGCAGAAGGATCTGGGAGAATGAGCTGGCGCTGGTGCCAAGGGAAACTCTGCTTTAGTTCAGCCTCAGACAGACATCCTAGGGGAACACCAGACTGCAGTGCACACCAACGAGGGCCAAGGGTTTAAGTTCCTACTCTCGATGGCTCTGTGCGACTCTAAGCATCCAATTATAATTAGGCTGAGATGAAGACTATAAACAGAGACTTCCAAAAACCTATTTAGCACCTTTATCTTGTAGCTAAAGAGAGCAAACTTCGCAGCTACATATATCCCCCACACACAGCCTCCAAAGGATGAACAGCCATTAACATACTTCATTATTATTTTTACTTCAACACTACATTAAGTTTCAGATTCAGCAAGAAAGAACAAATCTTTATGAGCACAAACAGAACGTACTCCATTGCTCTACTCATGTTGATACATTTTTCTTTACCTAAATTAACACCGGTTATCAGCTGTCGATTATTCTTTAGCAAAGCATGAGGAGGAGAGAGAAAATTTAAGGTAAAAAATACAATGTATTCCTAAAGAAATTCTTAGGTGGATACAGAACTGGCTGACGGGGTACAACAGTTTACACCAATAAGGAATAATTAAAATGGAGAACTCACTCATCCTGTTCCTCAGGGATTCAGACAGTTTAGTACTTTCATTTGTGACTTTGATGCAAGAACTTTAAAGACTGTGACGGATACAAAATTAGAAGATAGCACTAATTCAAAGGAGAACCAGACTGTCATACAGGAAGAACTGGATTACAGTAATACAAAAGATTAATTTTCACTGGGTAACACGCTCCCCTGCTCTTCCCTTCCTTGGTACAGTAACCTGGCAGTTCTGTGTCGACCCTGACCAATGACACAGTCTGTCAGTTAATAAAAGCAATGGTTACATCAACAAGGGAATTAATTTCTGCTATAACCTTGCACTGCCACAAAGTTCAGTTGGAAAAAAAGAAACCGAATTTAGTTTAAATTAAAAAGAGGACACACACATAACCACAGTCCCACCCCCCTCTGCCCATTCCTCATATTTGACCACAGACATCTGAGGAGGCTCATGGATATTCTTTAAACTTTCCAAGGGGAAAAAAAAACCCCTTTCTTCAGAACCCACAGAAATCCCACACCATGTCAGGAAATATTTCTTGAGTCATTAGCCAAAATATCCTTCTTTCACTTCAGTATTAATTAGTGTTTTTTTTAATTTTGGAAAGCCATTTGTTTTACATCTGCACTCCAACAACTCTCTCAGTGCTAGTGGAAGGCCAAACCCATTTGCGCATTTTAAAAATACACTTCTTAATAGTTTCCAATCACTGTAGTCAAAACTAATTTTAATTCTAGTGATAATTACTTCCACAGACATTTACCTAGCTGACATTAACGAGACTAAAATTTAGATTACAACTTGTATAAATTTGCAACCCACAATACAGTGACAAAAACAGACTGTGAATTACATGTGTAAGAAAAAGCAAGCAAATAATATGAAACAAAACAATGAAATTCAAAGTTGTATCTTTGACTAAAATTATACTGTACTACACCTTACTGAAAAGCAATTTATAAAGTTTTCAGGTTAGTAAGAGATTGGAGCTTTCATCTCCTGTGCCAGTACCTCTAGGTTAGTACGGTTTCTAGTTTAACACAGCAATAAGAAACAAGACGTTGTAATTAAGTCTCTGGAATGAAAGTCAGCCTTCATAACTGCACTCACAGTAGCAATAAAGTGTAAGCACCCAACTCTGGTTGCTGCTAATAGAGGATGAGTTATTTCATTACATTTCACCAGTTTGTATGGAACCCTCCCCTAATTCAGAGGATGAAGGGAGTCACCTATGAAGACAATGGAGACAGAAAGGTGTCTATGGGCAAAGAGTCATTCAAAACATTGTGTTCTAACTTCTAATACAATGTTGTCATCTTACAAATATTAATTTCCTATCACCTGAAAAATTTTCTGTTTGAGGTACGTTATCTGAGACTCCTCTCTCTCTGACTGTTTTGTAATAGTGACATTTTTTTACTTAATTTCCTCTGTAAAGTATTAATGACATTGTAATTAAATTTCAGTTAAAACTTCAGTATTATTAAAACTTTTCTAATGGATCTAAGGTGTTTTATCAAGTGTTTTATTATGCAACTAATACTTATATTATTATCAGATGAGGAAAGTATGTAAATTTAGTAATTTTTAAACAGAATATAATAAAAATGTCTGTGCAAACATCATAGCTAACAGGTCTTGTTTCTAAGCATAGTAGTAACTTCTATGGTTTCTATTATTAACATCAAAGTTAGACAGCAAAGTCTTTCTTTTTCAAAGATATGTTGGGTTGGGGTTTTTTTCCTCATCAAACTACTGTCTATATGAAGGGGAAATGTTAAGTTTCTGCTTTATCAATACAGTCTCTTTAACATTCTTCTCTGAAGGATTACTCAGTTGAATTTGATCGATTAGCAAAACAATCTCAATGGCAGACAGTTAAATTCTGAAACTTTTATGGATCTGACTACAGCAGCTACAGATTAGGAATATAAACAAAGTATTTGCTATATTTGTTTGTACGTGTGGCATTTGCTTTTCATGCAGAAGCATAAGGAGGCTCTGAAATGATGTTTTGAAAAACTAAAATTCCTTATTTAAGTTTGCATCTGAGCTGTTCCTCACCTGTAAACATCTGGAGAGAGAGCTCAAACAGTAACAACAAAACCACTGGGAAAAGGAATTAGGAAAACTTTCAAGAGTTTGAACAGACTGTTTAGGTTTTAAGAGGAAGGTTTAATGTCACCTCCACATAACTGAAACTGTCACTCAGATATTCTGAACAATGAAGCTGCAGTGATGCTTTTTTGGGTCCCCAGTAAACTTCAGAGTTTTGAGACATGAAAGCACCTACACTACTGCAGCTGCTTCATCCTGACTTTTTATTTGATTCTTTAAGGCTCTAAGACAGTAGCAGAATCTACAGTAAATGGTGCCCAGGGAGGCAAAGCAAGGCATTCTGTGTGGGTACTGTTACAATTCCCAGAACAAGAATTACAGGAGAGAACAAGGCCTGCTCAGGGGACAACCCACAGCACAGAAAACTCTCATACATGGCAAAGTTCCGGTTCCTTCATTCTAGAAACAGGTTTTACCAGATACACAGTAAGTGCAGAATTCCACCAATACAGTTCAACTGCTTGTCAGAAGTAGGAAATGGCATGGGGAGCAAGTATCAAGTAGATTTCTTACCCTTGAAAACAACCTAGCAAGAAAAAGAATGTTATGCTGCCCAAGAGAACAGAAAAGGGAAATATATTCTAGCATACTTCATTTTAAAAGCACTGTTCTACTCACAAGACTCAATTTTGTCTTCTTGCAACACTCTCATGATTTACACATTGCTGTAACATCTCTGAGTAGCTGCCACAAGTCAGTTCTCATTTTAAAGTAGTACAAGCAAAAGCCATACACACTGGTATTGGGCAGTCTTGCTTATCATATCCATGTAAAAACTGAGCTTACCTTAAAGATTTTTCAACCACCTGTGTACGAAAAACTTCTTCTTGATCCAAGTTTATGGTACAGAAAAAGTCTCTCATTTTGTTGGGTACTAAGTGTTTGGCATCATCTGTAAATAACAAAAATTTACTGTAAATATTGCAGGGGAAAAAACTTACAAAATATCAGGTACAGGAAAGTTACAGTTCTAATGTGTCCAAAATATTTATTTTCCATTCACAGCTGGTATGCATTTCAATATTCATTTTCAATTCGTAAGCTTCACAAGGGCAGAAAAGTTGCTACAGCCAGCTTCATGTGGAATGAGAGCCGACAGGAAGAGACATACACTGACTCATGAGCACCACTTCCTGCAGCACCTGCACTTTCCCTTGAAAGGTCTCATCTCGGGCTTGACCCTGCACAACTTGCTAAATCCGAGAAGCTCACAGCCTGAGGTCATATGGCATTAGGTCATAACACCGAGACATCATCTGGCTGAGCTATTGTTCATTTGGCATTTTCTCCGCAAATACTTTGGCTAAAGGAAGCTGATTAATAAGAACTTGCCCATCAAATCTTTATTTCATTTTCCACAATGAACAGCAGATTTTGAGTTGGCTGAGCCTTTGAAAATATATCCCTCATGAGTACTGTTTATTTTTTCCTAATTAGTCGAAGGGGGAAATTATCACCTCCTGATTCAATGCAACATGGAAAAGAAGAAAAGGAAGTTTCTAGTAAGAAAGAAAGATTGGCAGCACAAGAATATAAAGATTTGCTGGGTATTGAATCTAGGCCAGTGCAATAACATGCTGGACATAAGGCAGATCTTTTAGGAAATGGTTCCCTCAAATCAGTTACAGCTAAAACCAGTTGAAATTGGAAAGCTCTTCCAAAATCCAAATGCTACAGACATCTACATTAATTTACAGCAACACTGTCCTCTAGATTAAACAGGGACTTTCTGCCCGGATGTCTCCTCCCCTTTGAATGTCTGAAGACAGCAAACAGACCCTTTTCACATTTTATTTTGCCAAAAGAAACAACAAGCTTTTCTGGTAGCCTCTCCCATGAGAGGCTCCTGATCAGAGCAGGTGTTCTGTCCCTGTTCCACCTGACTGTCCAAACCAAGGGCAACCAGAACTGCATTACTCTGCACTAGGTCTTAGCCAGAACCTTTCACAGTAGTGCCCATCCTTGCCTGCTGCTGAAAATACCTCTCCCAATGACATGTGGAATCAACTTTATGTAAACATCATCTATTTATATAGGATATTAAAAATAGGAAGAAAAGTACATTGAAGTGTTGAGTTTTAATTACTTTAATGTCTGAACAGCATAAGACCTTTCAGAAACCACAGTTTGAAACTAGATTTGAAATGTCATACATGTTTATTTCTTAAAAAATGCAGATATGAAGCACAGTGAGTAAGCTTTATTCTCTCTGCTGGTAAGATGTAAAATCAAAGTTCTGTTTCCTCTCTCCTCCACACTCTTTTTGTGTTAGGTGGTTAATTTACATTTACTTATTACAGTCTTGCAAGTTAAGTAAGTAATGCCCAGCATTACAAAGGCTGCCCCAACTGTCTCTGAGCAGAGAACGTGACAGTTTAACAGGAACACACACTGACCTTCAATCATGACATTTTCCAGGTCAGGGATATGGACACTGATGGAAAGCATGAACAGACACTTAAGGAACTTCCACAGTTAAAACCTGTGCTCTCAAAAGCATCAACAACCTTTTCATCAGCTTGGGTGCAGGAGAAGAGGAAATATACACATTATTTTTCAATGCCACACTTCATGTTGACAGATTGAGAGACGTGAACAGAACTGGGTTTTAGTGGCTTCAGACTCCAAAAAGGGACTAAACTCAAAGTTACCCCTAAGTGAGATATTGCAGGAGAACCAAGAAAAGCATCAGATTACTGCTGCCTTATTTTTTTTTTTTTTAAGAGCCAAAACATATGACATATAAAAAGCAATTCATCAATTTGGGTGAGGTCCCAATACCATAAGTTTATAATAAATAAGCACAAACTGGATTTGTTAGCTGTTCCTAAAAAGATTATTTTTTAGTTAATACTCAGCACTGCCTATTTTCCCACAAAATATAACATTATTTAATCATCACTGTAAAGGCACAGTACAGTGGACTTTGAAAGGAAATTACAATTATGGTTTCATATTTTCTTAAAAGGAGTAAAAATTAAACATTTCTGAATAATTCACTATTCGTATGTATAATATAGTGCAGTTTTTCTGTTTTAAAAGCAACCTTCCACCCAGAGGAATATACAGAATACAAGTTTTGATTTCAGTTGTTTAGAGCATGGTGCTAATAACACCAAGGCTGTGGGTTCAACCCCCATATGAGCCCTTCACTTAAGAGCTGAAATCAGTGATCTTTCAACTCAGAATATTCTGTGATCTGATTTTCTGATGAGTTAAAAACCTTTATTTGGTAGCCCAAGTGTCTGGCTTTAAAGCACAGACAAACTTTTGGTAGGAGGAGGATCTTTCTCAGTCCTGAGTTAAAATAACCTCAGAGCACTTGTCAGGTGAAGTAGAGAGCATGAGATTTCACATCCTTTCTGACACCTCTTAGTATCTGTGACTGTGGGAGACTTTCCACCCACATAGTAGTCCAACTCTTCCAAGAAATTTATTTTCTTTAAAAGAAAAAAGGCCCAAGTCTTCGATTACACTACCTCTTCCTTTTTCTGAGAAACCTAAGGCTATAATGACTGCACAAAAATCAAGTATTAACAACATCAGATATCTGCTTGAATGTTTACATTTTCAGTGCACATATGTAATATCCTCCTCAAGTGAAAGTGTGCAATTAGTGTCCATCTTCCAAATTTTTTCGTTCTGGGTCTCTGCCAGAAGACATTTATGCACACGAACTTCAAAGTATTTGCTTCACAGGACTAAATATATTATATAGCAACAATAAATTCCACTCCAGCAGGGCAGTGTAATCCAAGATAACCATGCAGTGTTAAAAACCCAGTCCAAGTTTGAAAAAGAATGCATCCTGAACTTTGTCAAATGAGCTCTAGGAGACAACAGGCACATTTTTCCAAGCACTCCACTAATACAGGTTTCAGTAAACACTCCAAAAATCAAGGCAACTAAAATCACTTACTGTACTTCTGTATGGCAAACAGAAGCCACAGCGTGAAACACTACACTATAAGAGATGCCTAAAGCTACCTGACACCACATACCTTTGTAAAGTATTTCTGTCATTACTGTGGCACATAAAATACAGCCATCAACACAAAAGCATTGTCAAAAAGGAAAGACTTTTAGTGGATTTTTGGTGAAAACCTGCTTTTTCATACATTTTCCAAAAATACTACAGGGTCTTAAACAGGTAAAACCAGTTCATCTCACCTCACTTGAAAACTGGAGGCAGGAGACTGGCTGCAAACACTGACAGCCCACAAAAAGAGGGTACAAGGGACTGCAAATGTGTCCTTACTCGGGTTCTTCACTGCTAGGTATGCAATGGCTACTTAAGCCACCTTTAAGAACATGTCTCAGTTCTAAATCTGGTGTGATGATTTGTGTGACATCACTAAATTTAGATTTTGCCACCAATTTGTGCATTGCAAAACAACAGTATAAATAACAACTTTCTGCAGATGGTGTTTTCTATACATGCAGAATTACACAGAACTGACATTACCTCATTAAAACTACCATGCTCTCTCAAGCAACACACATAAAATGAGTCAGTGGCAAGCTTTAACTGCCAGCAAAGCTTAGGCACCAAAACGTATTCTCCTTGTAAGAAACATGCTATAAGGAATTCCTTCAGACTACGAATATCAGCTTTCCAAAGTGAGGTCTGCTATTACTAATCCCTCCAGATCAAGGAGGATTACATTATTACATTTGTTTATTATTGTTCATTCACAGGGTTTTCCCCTACAAAACAGAGCACTAAAATAGTAGCAAGAAGTGAAAATACCACAGTATTTGTTGAGCAAAGAATCCAAAAGAGCATCTAGGCACCAGAGGGTTCCAAAGCCTTCACAGCATATTTAACTCATCTAGTTTTCAAATAGTTTTTGTTTTCTTAGAAGAAACAAGTAGGTTTACAAAGTGATTTTCATACTGTTTCAAGACATGGCTTTTATTGCAGCTGTTACTTCCACTCATTTTTCAAATGGGTTCTTACAAGCCCATCTTCGGCAATCAACTTTTCATATATTCCTCAGGAAGTGGGTCATAGTCCTCTGTTTACCTACGCTTTTGTCAGGTAACTGAACATTCAAAGTCACAATACAACCACAGGCTCAATCCAGAGCACATAAATGGGACAATAAAACCGGTTTCAACATAAGTCTCAAGACATTTTGGTTTGGTTTTTAATGCTTTGAAAGTGGAAAACTTTCATCAAGTTCAAGTATCACAAAATGTAAAACTCACTGAATGTTGTGTAGTCCAGTGTTGACAAAACCTTATGATAAAAGATAGGAAGCAGAATAGATTAAAAAAATAAGTCAGCTTCAATAATCTTTAGCAACCAAGTTCTTATGTATTCCTAGTAAGCAGGTCATAGTCCTTCTTCCTAGGGAGTACTACGACCTGCTTCCTAGGGAATATGTAAAAAGTTGGTTGCTAGAGATTACTGAACACAGATTAAGAAAGCTGGGGCTGCTCAGACTGGAGAAGGTTGTGTGGAGACCTCACAGCAACCTTCCAGTATCTCAAAGGGAAGCCGGAGAGAGGCTCTTCGTCAGGAAGAGCAGTGACAGGATGAGGAGTAATGAGAACAAACTGAAAGAAGGGAAATTTAGGTTAAATATATGGAAGAATTTCTTTACTGTGAGGGTGGTGAGGCACTGGCATAGGTTGCCCAGAGAAGCTGTGGATGTCCCATCCCTGGAAGTGTTCAAGGCCAGGCTGGATGGAGCGCTGAGATGTTCTAGCAGAAGGTGCCCCTGCCCATGGCAGCAGCATTGGAACGAGATGATATTTAAGATCCTTTCCAAAGCAAACCATTTCATAACCCTATGATTCTATGAATTCATGCTTTAACCCCAAAACTAACAGTATTCTTTTTCAAAGGGTAGCTGGCCTGTATAATTTCTGTGCTAACTGCTAACAGCAGCAGATCTCTGTGTGTGCTCAGCCTTGCCTACCCAACCACGTCCTATTGCTCACACCTCGGAGTGAGAGCACCTCCAGCTCCACTCCAGGCCGTCTCCTGTTTTCATGACCCAGTCTTCTATTTACTGAAGACACAGTAAATACATCTAGGCTGCATGACGATATTTAAGTAAACACGACTCCACTCCTCCACCAAACCTAATCCTTCAACATGTTTTCACAACCGGTTCTCAACCCCAGCGCCATGCCCGATTCAACTTGTTTCGCTTCATTCTCAAAAAAGTCGATCAGCTGCGTGAGAAAGGAAACAAACGGGCCGCGTCCGAGTGCTATGAATGTATTCCGATACCCCTCAGGAAGCCGCCGCACATCCTGTTTCTCCCACTCGCTTTGAAGTGCTCCCCAGCCGCACCGCACTATCTGTGCGCCTCCCCGGGCCCTCCTCCCAGCCCATCCGCCGGCTTCCCACGTTACCGAGGGTATCGGTATTTGCAGTCAGCACTTCCCAATGACCAAAATAAGGCCACCGGCCTCTCTCTCCGCCTCCTCCCGCTCGCACACACGCTGCACAGAGGCACGGGAGTACTGGTGACCACTTCCAGAACAGCCCTTCACCACCAACTTCCTGCACATCGCTAATTTCGCAATTTCAGCCTGACAAACAGACTCTGATGCCCGAGGTCCGGGCGGGAGGGGACATTTCTGTTCGCCCGCTGACTCAAGCGAGCCCTCGGAGCCACGGATGCTTCCGTGCCACTCCGGGCCTCCAGCGGCCCCGTCGCGTCCATCTATCCATCCGTCCATCCATTCATCCGCT
>VZTH01010337.1:2179275-2193896 GCA_013397815.1 Aleadryas rufinucha
GGGGGGCGCGGCGCCTGCGCCATGGCGGCTTCTCCCGCCGCGCTGTGGGGCGGCTCCGCCCGGGGTTCGCCACCCCGCGCTCCCGCCGGGCCGGGGCTTCGTGCTGGGCTGTGCTGGGCGCCCGGGGGCCTCGGCCGGTTCCGCGGCTTGCCCTGACCGCCCCTTTCCCTGCTGTATAGTCAGGAAGACAGGACATAGCCTTAAGCTACGCCTGGGGAGGTGGACGTTAGACATTAGGATGAAATTCTTCACAGAATTAGACAGTGGAATGGGCTGCCCAGGTAAGTGGTGGAGTCACCGTCCCTGGCGGTGTTTAAAGAAAGACTGGACGTGGCACTCAGTGCCAAGTTCTGGTTGACAAGGTGGTGTTGGATCATAGGTCGGACTCGATGATCTCAGAGGTCTTTTCCAGTCTCATTGGTTCTGTGCCTCGCACCGGGGCAGAGGGCTCGGCAGCCCGGCACGTTGAACGCTGTGTTCTCTATGCTAAGATGGGTCACATTAAATGGGTGGTCACGTTAAATGCAACGAGGGGCAGGTCCGGTCATTTTGGTCTGTGGTGTGCCAAGCGCCTGTCCCTGTGCAACGCACGGCACGGGCTCCATTGGATCTCCTCTGCTGTTACTAGTTCACGTTCAGCTGTTAGGCCGTGTGAGAAATGCCATGAAACAAGTAGGAAATGGCTCGGCTGCCAGCACTGCCCCAGGAGCAGGTGTCGTGCTGCCTGCAGAGTGCCACAGGCGATGTTTCCCTCAGGAGTCACACAACGCCCAAAGGTGTTTGCAGGCTGCAGCAGCTCGCCTTCATCAAGAACTGAAGGGCCTTCGCATCACATTTTCTACCATGGATTCTTGAAGACACCGATCCTAATGTGAAACTCTGGGATCTGGCTTATACCCGGACTTCACCCCGGTCCTGCATTGGTGGTGGGCGTCTGTCTTGGGCCTGCACAATCCACCCAGCCGTGGGCTGCAGGTGACATGTCCGCTTCGGTGTCACTCCGGGTCAAACTGAGGGTACATCTGCTTCCAGACTCTGTAGGCACAGAGTCTGCTGAAAGCCTTTAGTGACTGACATATCCTAAAGCACAGGTAGTTCAGCAGGCTAAAGCTAAAGCACCATAGGACTAGGGTTCTTCACACTTAAAAGCCCTCTTCATTCTGTCCTGCTGTTAAAGGGAAGTTTGGAAAGTTGCAGGGCAGCATCTGTCATTGTCTCTTACTGCAGTCCCCTGCTGTGGTGCTCTGGCCATTTTTTATTTCTCCTGCACAAATCTTACCGTTGTCACTATGATATGGTATGGAGCCATATAATCCATCATCATTTCTGGATGGCTTTTCCTGCATCCAACTTCTCCCCTGCTGCTCCTTTGGCAGTGGTGACGTTCCTTCCTCATCCCCACACTTCACATCATGGCTGGGGAATGACAGATGTGTGTTTCAAGGTGGCAAACAGGGGAGTGGTGGGGAATAAACTGCTTCATCACACCAGTAACGGGCGGATTTGTGTGAATGCAAAACATAAACCTGCACAAAGACATGACTTTGCATAAGCTGAATTTTAACTTGTTGGAAATGAGAGGTTCCTCTACAGTACCAATTGAGGATTTGATTATCTACAGTTGACTGTCTAGGCTGGCTGCCCTGTCTGGCTGGTGGCTGAACTGAGGCTCACCTGGACAGAGCCAGAGCTTTGATCTGGGAAAGCAGCAGGGTAGCACCCTGAGAATGGAGATGTGTGCTTGAAGCGTGCATTGCCACACTTTGGAAGGTAGAGTGACTCTACTGCCTCCATACTCTCTCAAAAGTTATGACTACAGTTGGGGTTTACTGTTTTAACTTAGCCTCAGCTTTCTTTAAAGCACTGACCTATATTATCAATTCAAGTTTTGCCACCATCTGATTCCTGACCAGACAGATTTTATTTTAAAAAAAGTTTTGCTTTAATCTAACATACTATATTCAGAATACTGTTTCAATTGCATAACGTTCATTTTTGGCCTCTTTTAAAGCTACGTTTTAGGAGCATCAGTATTTTAGGTAGGTCTGTGCATGGTTAAAACAAACACTGGTGTGCTGACTTGCAAACTTATGGGAAAGATTTCTTCTTTTAACAATGGGGATGTACCATGGGGGATCTTTGCTTCGTGCAAGAACCTCACAGCCAAGGTGCTGAATTGTCAGTGATAAGTGCTGTATTAAGGAAGTTTAGAACAAATAATAGTAATGATGGCTTACTTCAAATGCCTTTGTCTGTCATTTAGCTGTCATGCAATCTCATTTCACAGAAGACAGCAATATCATTTAGTACATTTGTTCTAACTTTGGGTATGTCATAAATGAGGACTAACATTTTGTTTAGATGCACAAACTTCATGATGATCCACTTGTCTTTTTAATTAACATTTCAAATAGAGAAAAAAAATATTTATTACAATTAGCAAACTTCTAACTTTTTTTTTAGTTCTACATCTCTCCTGACAACCATTCCAAAATGACCTGCATAATTTAGCTTGTTTGATTTTTAATGCAGGTTACAGACGAGTGACACCTAGCTGAAGGGGGAAGTACTTTGAATATGCAGTCTTCTATTTCGTATGTATCTTCATATTTTCATATGCAATTAGATATTTGCATTTTGAACTATGTTTCTTGACAGCAGACAAAAAAAGTAGAGTGTGTAAAATACGCAATCTATACTGCAATGTTACTAGCAGAATTGAAGAGAATTTTTCAAGTTTCAGGTCCTCAGAAACACGTTTAAGATGTTGCAAAGTATTAAAGACAGTTCACCTGTGTTCCCAGCGCTGGGAGACACTGAGCAGGCAGATTCTGTTCTGCATTGCATTCACCCTGTATGATGCCAGGAGATACCATCACTTCCCTTGAGTTCTGGCATGTTTTCAATTCACTGTTCTGACCTTAATGAAGGGACTACTCGGTAACTGTTGCTTAATCTTCCAATGAACTAACTATTAGAAGACATGTATCTGTGGATCATCTCGATTATATAAGTATTAAAACAATTTAAAAAATGGAGAGACTTACAGAAAAATAGGAATATGTTATTTTAATTAAGCAAAAACAGAGTTATAATCACTCTTTCTAAAAATAAAATTAGACTCTTAATCAATCCTTAACATCTGCATTTAATATTTTCTTCTAAACAAAAATACAGATGCGATTATGTAGCAAATTACAGTCTTTGACAACATATAGTATTTACCTTCTCTTACACTTACTTTAACTCTAATTTGGTCATTAATACTCGATTAGTTACTGCAACATGTTACTTGTAGTAAAAGTGCCACAATTGAACTATAAACATGACATTGCCATCTTAAAACTGCTTTGCTATAAACTGTAGAGAATATACAGAGTTACAAAGTCGTTGTGTTTTTATCAAAATATACAAACCCCCCCAAACCTAACACAAGCTAACAATATTCTTCTTATGAACTATACAGTTATATAAAATATTTGTAAAATTATCTTTGTATTTATAAATATTCTACCTTATTTGCTTTGGTCTATATTTATCACCATACAAGTCCACTTAGAAGATATCTTTGTGTACTTTCTTTGAAACATCATTGTACTTTCCTGTGTTTATTATTCTGTTATCCTTATTTAAATGGAACCAAAGCTGCCATGAAACCAGAATTTCTCAAAGGGTTCATAGCATTCACCAATGATAGAATAAGTAAGTGGACTATATTATTACTTCAATCAATACTGTATTATCATTTCAATTGTCGTTTTATTGTACCCAAGTTATAGTTTCTTTTAAAATATTCAAGAAGACGAAGTTAAGTAACAAACTCTGAACCATCACGGAGAATGAAGTTGAGGATCACTAACCCTTGTCGTGACTTAATTTTTTAACGCTTCACAGGGATGAACATACACGACTATTGGAAATGCAGATACAGTACAACAGAGCCCTATGATATAAAATGCAACTTGCAGACATACACCCGCTTGGACCTTTTTAAGCATCTCAGTTAAAATGAATTACACTTCCACAAACGATATTAACTGGAATATTTTGGTGCTGTCTTTCAGAAGCCCATTATCCCAGTTCTTGGTGAACTGTGCAGTGTAAGGCTCACCATAACGCCTCAGTGTGGCAGGATGAGGGAGGCAGGAAAGCCAACACTCCTTCCTCCAGCAGCCTGCTCCCAGCCCCTCTCTGCTGTGGCCACAGGACATTGCTGGAATGGTTGGTGGGATCACTGAGAAGGGACATCTGAAGGTTAAATGTTGCATTTAAGGCGTGGAGATGACAGGGAACCCCACAAACTGGCGCTATACCGGTTCATCCACAGGGATAGCCTCACAGATATATATGGAAGCAGAAGGCTTATTTACCTACTCCTCTCAAAATCAAAGTATTTATGGCGAGTTGCTCTATTGTTTGTGTCCAGGCATTATTCCAGGATGAGGAGGAAAACTATCTACATGTCCTGTTGAAAAGAATTGTATTTCTAAAAGACAAGAGTTGCAGACCCACCTGGAGGTGGACATTTCTATACAGGATTTCTGTTTCATGAGAACAATTTTCTTTAGACCAATGCACCTGAAGAGCTCACCAGGCCATTGACATGGGGATTTATGCAGTTTGGAAGACTGGCTATAGTGAGTTCCACTGAACCTTTATTAAATGTCTCAGAGATATATAAATCTGGAATACTTCTCACACCAGCACTCAGACTTAACAGTTATTATGGTAACTACAAAACTGAATATGGAAAGGAAAAGAGTAGTTTAAACTCCTGAATATGTTTTGTAAAGGCTGAGTTACAGAAAAGCATGGCAGAACTCAAATGTACTTCGGCACACCCAAGCCCATGAAACGCTTCCCACCTTCACTTTAGAATACACACATTACAATTATTTTCTTTATAAACACATTACTTTTGTTTTAAAAAAAAAAGCAATATATGGTTTCTGCAGCAAAAATTCCTTCTACAGAATACACCGTGAATGTACTTATTTCTTTTGCCTAGAACAATTCTGACTCAAAACCAGAAGTGTAAAATAGTTCACTGACTAGTTTCTTGTAATGCTAAGTAGAAGGGTTTGGGTTGGTCATTTTCTTTCCCTCTATGTTAAGAGTCTGTTGTGGCAAAGGTATTTTGGGTGTTTCAAATTAAATTTGTATTATTGCAATAACTCTGTGTTATTTCTTTTGCATATATTGACACAGGTTTAGATGAAGAAATTTGACCTTACTAAATGATAAGTTTCCCCATTCAATACATCCATATATTTTCCAATATATAGTTTTGGATTTTTCTTCTCTTTCGCACAGTTGTCACTCAGAGTATGGAGTTATATTTTGTGTATTTTTCACTTCACTTCCTTCTGAGCCAAGGAAACGTGGATTTTCCAAAAGTTTAGCACTTTCATTGCAAAACTGTTCTTTTCTATCTTGTGCACCTGGACTTTTGAATAGGTGTTTCTTCTGGTGCATTCCCAGAGCAGCTGCAGTCTTGCAAATTTTTGGGCACTGAAAGCAAGCGTATCCTTTTCCATTATGTTCACGTACGTGCCTTTGCTCATGGTTCCTTTTGGTAGAAAGATACAAGAAGCTCTGAAAGCAGAACTGACAGTGGTAGCGTTTTTCTCCAGTATGAATTCTTTCATGTATTTTGAGTGTTTCATTTAAAGTGAATGCCTTATTACAGTATTGGCAGACAAAATCTTTGACACCCAGGTGAATACGTTCGTGTTTCTGTAGATTTCCAGGAACTGAGAAACATTTTCCACAGGTTTTGCAAGTGTAGGGCTTTTCCCCAGTGTGACACCTCATATGCATTTTTAAAGTGGATGGACTTTGAAACTGTTTTTGGCATAACTCACAAATGTAAGGCTTTGAAGCAGCTACATGCCAGTGTACGTGTTCTTGAGCTTCTGCTGTGGAAGACTGGTCTCTTTCACAGAGCTCACAATGAAGATTAGGCATTTCTGTGTTCTCCTCCTGGCTGACCGCCTTTTCCTCGGGAGCATTCCTGAGTGCATACTCTCGACTGCATGTGTTGTGGCTTTCCACACTGATGTTCTTGCTTCCATGCTTTTTCCTCCACTTGGTCTTCTTCATTTTTCTTAGCTGTTTGGATTTCTTTTTTGGTTTGTAATTATAATAAGGTCTCCAGGGTTTATCACTGGAGTCCTGGTCACTTACATCATCACACATTTCTGTCAGCTCCAGGCATTCTGAGCTATAGAGTCTAGATGGGCTTTTTTCTTTTACCTCCATTTCTGGCTCCTCAATGAGATTGTCCTGTTTGGGCTCGTGTTTGGATTTTCGGCCCCTTTTACAAAACAGCTTAGATCCTAATATATGTCTTTTTACAATGGCTTCATTACCGATTTTTACTGTTATCTGACAAAGTGGCGCGACATTGCTGTCAGCAGATGTTCCAGGTAAGGCAGGCTTTGCAATGTATGTTTCAGTTTTACTGGACTCTTGGACAGTATTTGTAGTTTTGCTACATGAACCTCCAGATCCTGTGACATGCTGCATATCCTCAGTTGCTTCTGCTCTGTTGTACAGCAGTGTTTTCTTTTTCTCCTTAATAGTTTTTGATTTTGGAACGCACTTCCCGTAATTATCTGACCCATACTTACAGTCATCACTGACTGACTGACTGGGTAGGTTACTTGAAGATTCTGTCTTACTGTTTTCTATGGAAGTGACTGTTTTACTGTGCATTATTACTGATGAAACTCTGCTACTGTGCATTATAACAGATGGTGCAGAACTGCTGTAACTGATGACAGAAGTTGAATTTTCATTCACATTAGCTAAAGACACAACCGAGGAATCGCACTCCTGCGAACCAGAGTCATTTGCAGCAGTGGAAACTCTTTTTTCAGCTGGGAAAAAGTCCCTCTGCAGGTCAGAATTTAAGATACCTACTCCCCAAGAGGAAGAATTCTGAGTATTTGTGGAAGATGCTGTATCATTACATGAAGATGTATCCAAGGCCAGAGTTCTGTTGTTTGACATTATAGTATGTTGAAAATTCAGCGGTGGTAGCTCAGAGCTAAGAGAACTCTGAATGAAACAGTTAGTAGAAGCAGTTTCGTTAGCCTGGGTACTTGGTGGAACATTTTCATAGGAAGAATTTCGGTAGGATTTGTAAGGCAGTCGCCTGCATTTCATAGGTAAGAGTCGATACAGTTTGTATGGGTACATACTTGGTTTTAAACCCCCGTTAGCCGTCTTTTTATTTACTGAGAGGCGATGATCAATTGCATGGAAGGACTTCTGGTGATTTTTCAGTATATAGTAAGTCATGAAGGTCTCCAGACAGAAAATGCACTGGTAGCGCCTCTCTCCAGTGTGCCAGATCTCATGTCTGGTGCGGTACTCAGCTAATGCGAAGACTTTATTGCAGTAGTGACAAGGGTATGTTCTTCTCCAGGAGTGCACATTTGCATGTCTTCTAAGGCTGGACAATGTGACATAACTACGCTTGCAAACGACGCAAGTGTATAATATCTGCCCATCAACAACTTTAACCAAATGATCTGTTTCTGGTAAAGTGCAGTTTGCATTAGAACAATCAGTGATGCTGTTTTCAGATAACAGAGGTTCTGTGTTTGCATATGAACTTCCATTCCGTCCCTCTGTAGCAGTATAGTTATCTGCAAAATTTTGTTCATTTCCATTGTGAGCCGGTAAGTTACTTGATCTCATGCAGACTTGTTCATGACTTTCCAGTATATTTAGATTTGCAAATTGTTTGCTGCAGTATTTGCATATGAAAGTTTCCTGATGCTCTGAATGGAGCTGAAGGTGAGCGGTGAGTAACGCCCTTTCACTGAATGATTTTGCACAACAGTTACAACTGTAAACAGGTGGAGTGACAGTCGTCCCAGATGCAGAGACATTAGCAGAAGTGTTTTCCTCTTCTCTGGACACATGCAAATCTCCTGCTTTATTTTGAGATTTTGGAAAGGAAGTAATTGTCTGATCAGTAACTGCTTCGTGCTGGGCTTCTGCAGTGGTTACTGTAGAGGCTGGTGCTTTTGCTATAGCCAAACCAGTACCCTGGGGCTTAAAGGCTGACTTAGGAGTACTACCTGCTTGTTTTCCCTGCTGAATGACTGGGGTGGCTTGGTGATTTTCATAGCGGTCCTCACCCACCTGGTGTGAAGGGCTGCTGCCCTGTTCAGCAAAAGGTGCTCCTTGTGAAGTATCTCCCCCAGAAGAAACTGCATAGGAGTGTTCAGCCAAGGTACTGGCTGGCTCAGCATCTTTGCACACATCGCTTCTGTCAAGGCTGATGTTGGGAGTTTGTATTGTCTCAGACACCTTTTTGAAGCTGGCCCTCAAATCAAGGGGAGAAAACAAATTGTTTTCTGTTTCAAAAATTGAGAACGCATTTGTAATTCGTGGTCCATTTGTCACAGCAGAATCTTCATGTCGCTTTTCATGTTTCTCCTCTTTGACAGTCCCTTTTTCATTAACACAGTATGCATAGGGGCAGGGGGAACTTGAAAAATTTACATCTGTAAGATCTTCTAGAAATGATATTCCCAATTTTTTCCCTGCAGCTGCAAGGTCCGTTACAGTCTCCTGCCTCTTAACAACTACTGTGGAACTGTAGATGTAATTCAGTATCTCGGTGAATACTTCAGCTTTGAGATCATCTAACTCCAGTACATGACCTGAAATACAGATAGTACGACTCCAAAAAATGTTTTTAAAGTAAAGGCTTGAAGCTGCCAGCACATTACTATGGGCTTTAAATTTGGTGTCTTCCACGATTATGGTGACATCGCATAAAATACCCCGAATGCGCTGTTCATTTAAAATGGAAAGTACAGTGTCACTGTGGAAGTCGTCCTTGAGATCCTTTGAATGGGACATGACTGTCATCTACAAGAGAAAAAAAGTAAATACATTTAGAAGGCATTTTTCATTTCAGTTACAGATTAAGTTTACAGTTCTATATTATTGTACATATTTTTTTAGGTTATTTACTTTTCAAGTTTAAGAATGAGTTAAATTTTGTCATGATATTTCAGGTTTAAGTCATCTTGCATTCACTGGTGCCAACACTACTGCAGGAAATGTCTGTCCAGATCACAGAGGCCGGAGCAGCAGTAGCTCCTCAGCAGGAGGCAGAGGATCCCTCCCACTCCCTCCCGGCGTGGACCTGCTGCCCATCCTGTGCCTTCCACTTGGAATGCAGCCAACGGCTTTTGCAGCGGGGGTGCAGCTGCTCAGGGTCACCTCAAAGGACTCCCTGAAGCCTGGATGGAATTCCCCAGCATGCCATGGAGGGACCTGGCACACACGAAGGGGAAGCTGGGTTGCCGTGGTTCTGTGCAGAACGAGGACTTTGCTTTCCACGGCTGTTTGTCAGACACCGACTTCACAACACATCTGCATCTGATCTCCTCACTAAGCTCGCATTTAAATCACAGCAAGAGAGTATCAGTTACAGGATAAGGCTTTATAAGCAAACAAATGCACAAGGAACACAATTTGGCAGACAACAGTGAAGTACCTATAACACTGTTTATGTGAACAGAATTTTTTTTAATAGTGAATTAATTTATTAAATAATTTACACTACTTTAAAATTACTGAAAATTTGTGAGTAAAACAAGTAGAAAATAATGAAATAACAAGCAGAAAATAAGAGAATTTTTTCTTCTGTTAGATTGTGTTCACACTTTGTAATTAGTGTGTTCTTAATTTCTTTCAAATAATAAGGTTTAATTGCAATAACAAGTACCATTAAATAACTGCTAATCAATAATAATGAGATTTAATGCTGACAAAAACTATCTAGATTATCCAGGCTGTTACTACATGAATATACTGGTTCATTCCGTTGAGATAAAATATGCAAAATATTCTGAAAAAAATTCTGAAAAAAAATGGATTAATTTGCCAGTTGAATTTGAATTTTGACAATTTTTGACAACTGAATTTAGTATCTGGTGAAAATCTCTGTCTTCACCAAATAGTTTCTCTCAAATTCAGATCTGTATCACATAATGAAGTTTGTTCCTTTTTTCCGCATCTCTGAGTAGTGTTTTCAACTACTACTGTCCATTTCTGACTTCAAGTCATGAAGAAATAGTTGTGCTACTGGCACTCACCAATCACTACAGTAAAAAAATCACACTTCTTAAAGACCCATTTCTTTAAACTTGTGGAAGCAAAATGCACATTAAATAGTATTACCAACTACAGGTATTTTGTAAGACAGGCTAAAATACTGCAACACTCTAATTCTAAGTTAGGAATTACCTTCTAAACACTCCATCTGCTGCTCTAAACTTTCATTTTCAGCTGGAAAAATTCTATGATGACCCTTACCCTCAAATATTTTATGTTAAGAATGCCAGTATTTAAGATGGGTTTGATCCAAATGGCAAAATAAAGTGACCCATACTCACTAAGCAAACAGCAATGGCCATTTAGAACACATTGGCTCTCTCACCCAAAATATTGGGAAGTAATCCTTAGTTTAGGTAAGTTAGGTAATACAAGTCATACACCCCTGCTCTAACTAATCTAATTACACTTAGGACACTTTTATCACAAAATCCACAAACTACTTCACTGCAAATCAAATTACACAAAAAGCAGCAACAACCTTAGTGTGAAGACAAACCCAATATACTATGGACAAGACCATAATTTGGTACATTATGGATGAAGCTTGGAAGTAAAATTTGTACCTTGCAGAATGGCTAGAGCTTTTATCAGGAACCATGTTGTCTATGCCATTAGTCAAAATTTCTAATAGACTTTGACAGCTGAGAATTTCCAACGCACAGAATTCGGAACAAAACTGTGATTCATAAAAAATACCTCTGATGTTTCCCATGATATGCCATGGATGTCAAGAAATGAATTCATCAGTATAATGGTGATAGAAATATACATTAACATTATTTTGATTATCTGATCCCTCACAGCAGCTGTAGATCTAGATGCATTGTTTTGTGCCTTGAAATATTAAAATCATGATGGGTTTGTTTATGACACTAATTTGGCTTAAAATAAGGGATATTTACTCATTTGGAATGGCAACCTGAAATTCACAGTGTTTATATAGAGTTATCTGCTTTGGTTTGGTACCTAAAAACCCAGATACAACTGCAGATAGTTTATGGCATATCTAGTCTACAGAAAGCATACTGACAATACTTTTCTTCCAGCAAGCAGGCACTATTCCAGAATTGATTCCTTTTTCTCACTGACAATATCTGAGATTACATCTGACTTGCTCATGTGATGTGGTATTAGAAACCAACTGTCAGACATCAAAAACATTTCACAACAGGAGCTATTGATAGGGTTATTTCCTGAGTATAGGAAATAAATGATATCAACTCTACCTCCCAGTGAACTGCCCCACAGGAACTTGGCTGTGTTTTTTCTGTTTCTTTATTGGAGACAGCTGGTTTTAGTTCAAAGACACATCATCTGACAGACTGTTTGCTAAGTGTATTAGACTGCTACTGCCATGCTGAGAGGCATACAAACCCAAGTGGGTTTACTACAAGTCTTATTAATCAATTAACTATTTCAAAATTTATCCTCCTAAGGACAGAAGTGAGTATTTTCTAATTTCCACTTGCCAACTAGAAATTAGATATTAGATATTATATTAGATATCTATTAGAAAATAGATTGCTGGCTTTTGCAGTCCTGGATAATTTGGTACGCTCAGTAAAATACTAAACAATTCCTTGTGTCAACATTGTAGAAATGATCATTTGCTATTTGGTCTTTTTTTTTTCTGTGTGCTAAACCATAAGCTAGATATCTCATTGGAAAGTTATACAGAAAAATTCCAGAGCAAATCAGTTTTCAGAGTCAATGCTTTTTGCTTCTTCATCTCAACCTACGCATGCCCCAAATAGTCCATTTATTCATGTCTGTAATGATTCCCAACTGCCTTCTATTTCACCTGTCTTGCTTCTTGCATTTGTAAAAACGTGTCTGAAATGCTATAAAATCAAAATGCCCTACCTAGCACACATATAAATGGAGTATTTTAGGAGTATGTTACATTCCATTTGCAGTTCATACTATAAAATGAAAATCTTGAGGAAAAGGAAAAGTGAGGACACGAGAGAAGAACCAACCTGGTGGCACCGAGGTCAGTGAAAAAGAAAGGAGAAGGGAGGAGGTGCTCCAAGCACCGGAGCTGAGATTCTCCTGCGAGCCGTGGTGAGGACTGTGATACAACAAACTGTGTCCCTATAATTCATGAGGTGCATGGGGGGGTGCGGAGATCCATGTGCAGCCTGTGAAGAAGAGTGCTCACGCTGGAGCGCGTGGATACTGCAAAGCTGTAATCTACTGAGGAACTCAAACAGAGAGATGACCCTTGCTTTTAGAGATAGAGGAAGAGAGCCTTCACTTCCAAGCTAGAACAGCTCATCCTTAAAAGACTAAACCCCATGAACTAAAATGACCCCCGCTAGGCAGTTGTGGGAAGGCTGCTTGGCCCATAGGAGAGACTCACGTTGCAGCAGGTTTGGGCGGGACTGCTGCTTGTGGAAGTTAAAACCACGCTAGAAAAGTTCACAGAGAACTATCTCCCGTGGGATCACGGCACAGCAGAAGAAACTCTTTTCCTTAAGCATACCGAAGGAAGATTTTTAAGAAGAGAAATACTGACCAAAACCCTATGTTTGTTTCCTTGCACGGTTGATGGAAAGAGGGAGGGACTGGGAAAGAAAGGTGTTCTGAAGATTTTCTTTGGTTCTCATTACCCTTTTTACTTTTAATTCTGTTGATAATAGATATTCTTTATACTGTTTAAGTTTTGAACCTGTTTTGCCTTGAAGTGGTTTTTTTTTCAGTAATCCTTATCTCAACTCATGAAAATGAAGTTTTCAATTTCCCCTCCTCTGCCCAGCTATAGCAGAGGAAAGTAAGTAGATGGTTTTTTTCGTGGGTGCCTTGTGCTTAGCCAGCTTCAAACTGTGACAACTAATCCGTCTTTTTCTGACACAAATCTGTTATTTTCATACTTTTTACTCTCAATTCAGACATAAATAATTTCTTAGGAATCTGAACAGTACCTTTGTAGCATTACCTAATGGTCTTCGGTACACCTATAAATAACTTCAGGTTCAGAACAGCAGAATTTTTGATTGGGAGTTACAGTACTATTTGCAATTTTCTGCAAAAACAGTTACAGACTTAACCCGTCATTAAAAATTGTTGAATCACTTGGAGAAATAAGATTTAAATACTCATCTGAAATTTAAGTGTAATGGTCAGTAGGTTTATTAAATTATAACAGTACCTGTTCTGACATCAACAGAACACCACTCCAGGACAACAGTGACATATGAAAATAAGTAATATTAAAAGTTAGTATCAAGATCAGAAATTGATGCATCCAAACAACAATCTGACTACTTATGCCTCACAGATGACACTGCTAATTATAAATAGAGCAGCCAACTCTATGTGGACACAGCTGAGAGTAGAAGCTACTGTTCATTTTTATATTAACATTACTTTGAAGTCAACAAAGAGTTCACAAGAAGTTTTACTGTCCCATGAATACTAAATACAAATTTTTTACTACCAAAAAGAACTATTACAATCTAGGACTATTCTTTTTACTTCTGCTAATCTTTTGAAATCCACTGCTAGGCAAGTGTACGCCAATACATATGAGAAGAGATTATTTTATTCCATTTCGGTCAGCTAAATTTGAAAGACAAGCTAGTGTCATAACAAAAACCTTCAGAGCCATTAGGGGCAGTTGATAGTACCAAAGCAAAATCAAAACCAGCAAGATAAATGATGAACTGTAGTAAGAATTCCACTTGTTTTCTTACTCCACAGATTTCTACTGGGATTTTAAGGTGCTAATATTTTCTGGTACTAACCAACAGGACACTATAAAAATATGTTCATTCCATACCTTCCTCATGTTCAGTTTCACCATACTCTGTAAAGGTACTCTGAAGTCTCTGGTTTTTGTTTCTAGCCTGCTTCCCCAACTGAGGAGGAACATTCACCTGTATCTAACTCTCCTAAAGGACGCCGTTTTTATTCTAGTGGCGAAATTGAGTCAGGCATCACCAACAAACAAAAACCCCCAAACAAGTACAGCCCCCCATCCCCCCCAGCTCTGATCCCTGCTTACCTGGAAACCTATTGTCCAACCATCACTGCTACGGTGACTGCCCCGTTTTTTATGGAATCATTTCACCAGTGCCATGTCGGCAGCAGGACTGCCTCGATCGGGGTGCTGCAGCCTCCCTGCAACCTCGGGCATGCAGGGCCGTGTTCATGGTGTCTAACGATGTTAATGATGTCTAATGACTTTCAGTAGCTCGCAGGAGCGTGTAGCTTAGTGCTCACTCTATAGAGCTACACGTTACTTCTTCAAGTGCATTGAGACATTTTTCTCTTTGAACTCTTGCTACTCACATCCTTCCCTGTTACTCTAGAACAGCATTACAGACTTTAAATGTTTCTTTTTAGCCTCGCAATTTCCTCTTTTAATTCAGACAGCTGGGGGGGCTGGGGTGGGGTGATGGAATTTAGCCTAGGAGTATGTCAGTGTTAGCAGACTTCTCACGCCCCGCGACGAACCACTCTTCAGAGCT
>VZTH01010337.1:2194025-2229979 GCA_013397815.1 Aleadryas rufinucha
CGCCATTTTGCTGTGCCGATCCCGGCAGTGGGATTGCCCGAGGTCTGCCGGGCAGGGCCGGGCCCGCGCCCTCCGCCGCCGCCGCCGCGCGTGTTCCCTGTCCTTATTCCGCAGCGAACGCCTCGTGCTCAGCTAACGCGGCCAGCGGGAGCCTGGGCCTCTCCGCCAAGCTGTTCACAGGCAACCACTGCAAATTTAGACGGATGAGGAAACGCGGCGCTCCCAGCACCCGGCGCGTGCTCCACGGCCATCAGGGCAGCGCTGCGCACGTCCCTGAGAATTCCTCTTGGACGTAACACAGGACTTCAATGCCTGACTGCCCTTCCAGGCCTTTCTGCCAGGGAGAAGGAGAAGGTGTTTCTGGGCATAGACAGCTCTGTGCTACTTTCTGCCACTTCCCTCCAGAAAGCAGACATAAAACGTTTCCTTGAAAAAGAATACCGGAAATAAATTACATTTGATTGCTGAATTATATTCCCATTTACCCTTTTCCTTATCTGATTATATTAATTATCTTTTAAAAAAAATATGTAGAAACTCAAATAATATGAGGAAATTTGTTTTAAGCAGTATTCTTACTCGTAATTTAGGTTTCTTAATATTTTTTACTGCCTCAAGAAACAAGCACAACACTACTGTAAGTGATTCATAAGCAGTAACAAACGCTCCTGTAGATAAAGAAGGACCGAGCATGATTTCATAGGACCAGATGCTCCAACACATTTGGTACAGTCCTCTCGGATTCTGTCTCTCTCAGCCTCTTACTTCAAATAGTCAGCAAAGTCTGTTTTCTCAGGACTTGAAATCATGAAGCTTAGAAAAAAACTGGGCTTTGAGACAGGTGAAAAACATTGTTAGATAAATGAACAGTTTGGTTTTTGTCTTAAAGCTTGCTTTTGTCCAAGACTAACCTTTGTTTATTTTTGCAAGGTATTGTGTATAACGCTTCACTGGACAGAAAATTTATTTTCAAATCTTAAACCTATGCATTAAAAGCACTGAATAGTAGGAACAGATTCATTTTAGACCAAAAAAAAAATCCTGAAGCATGAACTATTTCATTATTGTCACACTTGATGGGCCTGGAAGTTAGAACTTTGCTAGAGCCTCTTCATGATAAAATGCTGCTTATCATCTCAGGAAACTGCTTAATATCAACATAACATACAAAATCTATTATAAAGAGGGGAGGTCTTTTTTTTCCCCAGCATTCTGTCTTGGAGCTATCAGTGCTCTCCTGGTTGGTTAAAAGCTATGAAAAGAAATTTCTTCATGTCAGGAAATTGTAACAATTTCAGTGACTTGCCAATACATCTTTCACTAACTTATACAATCCACATTAAAGTTCATCTTAGAAATGCTGAACATCTCTGTGAAGGGTTTATTTCCTTCTTTGATTGTGGATCACTAGAATTCTTATCTCTTAAGTTCACCTACTGAAGCAGTGAGTATGTTTTTAGCTTAGGGCTCACTGCCACCGAAATACTATTTCTTTAATCTCATGGCAAACTGAGGCATGAGATGACCAGTAGCTGTTCACCAACAGCTGTGGGAGGGGGAACAAATCATTGAAGAACACTGGTTTTGATTGCAAGGGCAGAGTGTGTCCCAACATTTTCCCAACCTTCATTTTTATTCCAACCTACATAACAGATAAGCAAAGTTCCATGCTCACATGTAGATTACTTTTAATCTTGGACTTTGCCTATTGCTTATTTGCTGTTGTTCCTTTATTACTGTTTTAGATATGCATATATGTAATCATGTGTATTAATGAAGATTTTTGACACAAGTGCCATAAAAAGTATTTGTGACAAATGTGTTGTCACTAACAATACAATAAAATGGATTAAATTAAACCTGTTGTAATCCCTTAAAAGAAATAAATGCCTTACTGAACGAGCATCTTGAAACAAACTTAAGGAAGATTAGGTTATTAATTCCCCCTAAATCTTAATTAGAATTGATTATTTTAAATTGTTTTGAAAATCAGATGCATAACCATCATTGGTATAACTGATACATTCAACTTAGCGACAATAATTTATTTGTACTTGAACACTGGATGCTCTGGCAGTCTTAATATCTATAGACAATATAACAGATTTGGAGAATGAAAAAAAGAGTCAAGTTTTCTCTCTTTTTTAACAGGGTGTTTTCTTAAGGCAACTTTAGCTCATCCCCTAAAAACAGAATCCCCTTTTCTGTGACTAGTAGTGTAATTGAAGGTACTAATTTACACACACACATACACACACACACATAATTTGAGCTATTGGGAATTCAGAGTCCCATCAGCTCTTTGTGTGTTAAAAATATTCTTCAGAATAAGAAATTCTTTCTAAGGCTGTCTTGGCCTCACACAAGATTTTACATTATCATTCTAATGTTTCATGTAAAACCAGACGCATGCAAAGAAAATGGAGGCACTGGTGCTGCAGTCAGACCTGTGAATGCACTACAGTGATATCTGGGAGAAGTCAGACAAGATCCATTTGTTCTGCAGTCTTGATTCCAGGGTGTAAGCCCCAATACAAATGATACATTTCAGAAATAGTGAGCTTGCAAGAGTATATGTACCAATTCCTATTAAACATATAAATGATTGCAAATCATAGCACAGAAATACTATGTTTGTTTTAGAAGGAAGTCCAAGTAGTTTAGCAGCAGAGTATTTCTCATATGGTAAAATTGCAAGACACAGAGAACAATTTCAGCAACTCTCTTCAAAATGTATAAAACAGTTCCGACGTTAATGAAATGGTGGTGTTCGGATGCTTTGCTGAAGTCTGATAATCTCACTTCTGCAACTCGTCGTATGTGGTATTCTTTCCTTAAGAGTATTTCATACTGCCTCGGAAAAAAATGTGCCAATATTCCTCTCTAGTCAAGCAGTTTCAGTTCTTAAGCAACAGCAGAAAACAACATATAGGCATTACTCAGTCTTGCACATTCCTCATGAGCAGCAGGAGTTTGGCCAGGATTTGGCTGGTTTCTGTCTCAGTGCCTAGACCAGCCTATCCATGAGAAAAATGCTTGGATAGACTGTCATCTTCATTGCTCTCCCTGCTGAGGTGAGAGCAGCCAGGGGTGCTGCTGAGAAAGAAACACAGCTCCTCTGCACCCTCAGGCAGGCCAACCCTTCACTCAGGAGTGGGGCACACCAAAGACCCAGCAGCCCAGAGTGGCCTCAGCTCCCCTCTGTGGTCCATGAGCAAGGGAAAGAGTTCCATGTGCAGCCCTCCTCCTCTTATTCAGCATCAAGTGGAGGGAGAAGGAGCCCAGTTACAGCACCTGCAGCAGCCCCCTGCTCCTCCAAGTCTGGTGGAGAGAAACCTGGGACAACTCAAGTGGCTCTCAAACTGTGTGAGCTGTGCATGTGCACTGAACCAAGTCTTTCTCCAAGAAATGCTGCCTTCTTAAATTTTAGGCATGGCCCAATCAGAGTCCCATTAACACTAAACAGGACACGTACAAGTAATTTTTAAAGATGTAACTACATCTTTTTCTCTTCCACCAGTCTAAAAAAGAAAATGAAGCAACCACAATAACATAAACCCAAATTCTTCTCTTGCACAAAATACAAAAGTTTATGCTTTACTGCTACTAAGAATCAGCTGACTTTACATCTTGCTATCTCTGAACAAAGTATTATTTTCCATTTAAGTATTTCTTTTTTTTATGTGCTGCTGACAAGCCATTTTCTAGCTGCCTACACTTGTGGGACATACGGTCCTTAGCTAGCAGAGATCAGTTGCAAACATGAAGCTATGTTTACAGACAGTGACAACAACAGACATTCTTCTGTTGCTGACTGTTGTCAAATGTAGTGATTAATATATTTGAATAGCTTTAAACAAAAGAAGCAAATGAAACATTTAGGTTTTGTTCATTCAGAACAATTACTGTGTGCTATTCTGTTGCTTATCTGGTTATCAGAAAGATAAAATAAAAGTAGTTGAACTCAGCCTCCATTTTCCAATTTTCAGAGGAAGCATCATTTGAATATGGGAGCCAGCATCCACAATGTAGGCTTAGGGCTGCTGTTCTGGGTGAGGTGTTCTGGGGACCAGGCCACTGCAGCTGTTCTTGCCCTTTACTACAGCTGATGTAGCAAATCATGGTGGACTGGAAACAGAGTTCAATCCCTGCCCCTGCAAACACCTCATTCAGTTGGTCTGGACACAGCCATTTTGGAAACCAGAACTGGTCTTCAAGCTGTTAACTGGCCATCACTAGTCTCCAGTATTCCTTAAAATACTGCAAAATACTTTTGGTTTTGCTGTTGTTTTGGTAAACCAAAACCAACATACAAATGATAGCTATTGCTCTGAGTCATCACTTTAGCGTGGCCAATATTATGACAACTTACTGGACACACAAGAACTTCATATGCTCTTAAATATTCTTATGCTCCATTTTGTGCTGACCAAAGTGGCCCAGCCCGAGCCCTGCTCCTCCATTTCCATCCCACTGCACATTTCCAAACTAAAGGCTGAAGCAGGGCCTCTGCTCCTGCAGTGGAGAAGGACTGCAGCAAAAGCAGAGAGCGCTGGCAGCACAAAGAAAACCGTGATGGCTTCAGCTCTGGTTTGTGCTGCTTACTCTGCCACCAGTGTGAACTGCTTGGCTCTGAGCTCAGCTCAGGTGGGGGACAATAACAACAACAACAACCACTAATAATAATAATAATAATAATAATAAAACCCCAGCAGTTGATTTGCCTCTCCTTAATAATTTCCCAAACTCTTATTCACTCCAAAGCCTTAATAGTAGCATGTGATGGTACATAACCACGTTGTTTATGGTTTAGGATCATGAAAAGATTCATGTGGCAATGTTCAGACTATCTGAAATTAATACTGGATTCTGGTATTGATTCTCAATTTGGCTGCTGAGAGTTATGGAAATGTGGAACATTGTCAGGATAATCTTCATTTCCTAAATCTCATTGTTATATATGAAGTCTTCTCTCTTACTAAACAGTCCAAAAATGCGAATGGAAATCTTTTCACTGATTTCAAGGAAAATTTAATTAAGCTACTTGTCACATAAGGAACTACTCAGATTACACCCACTGAATTTAAAACCAAGATCTGCAGATATCCATTTTCCCCATCTTTTTAATGAATAGGATTTTATATTTATTTCTTAAAAATATATAATTTGGGGATAACCCAAATGGTTGTATACACTTTTCTTTCATATATAAATCAATACTTTAGGAAGAAAGGACAAAAATAACCTATATGTAAACTTGCTGCAGTCAGTAGACAAATTTCTCAGAACAGATCTTATTTATCTGAGCTTCTTTTTAATCCAGGACTGAACACTTGCACAGAAAGTGTGAATGCTGCCTAAATTTTGCATCTAGATATTATTCCAAAAGTCCATGAACAACTGTCATTTTGACTTCAACAACTTTTTCTCTACCCCTGCCTTTTCCTGTTATTGACTGGCAGAAGACAACACTTGGGTCATATCTCTTTGCCTGGATACATTGGATAGAACGAGCGTGCTACAAGCAACACCAGCTTTATTCTTATTTAGTGGCTTTAGTTTGTCACTGTGTAAAGCAATATGATCATGCTTGCTTCTGAATGCTGGTGCAAAATTCAAACTGAGAATGCCTGAGCATTTCTGAAAGAAACCATAACCCATCATTTCCATCCATATTTTGTTGCTGAAAGCAGTGCTATAAGTATTCAGAATCCTAGAGGAAGGTTTCCATTTGCAGACCAAGCCTACCATGCCAATTTTATCCAGTTATTGCAAGCCTAATTGAAAGTGCAATGATAAAAAAATCACAAGAGATATTTCCATTGAAAACATGAGGGGTTTCGGTTAAAACCTTTGAGTATTAGGAATCCACATTGGGCCATGCCCAGAAATCTTTTTATATGGTGATTTTCAAGATGCATGCATTATTGTGAGCACATGGTATGTAAATGTATTGGGCTGCTAAATAAGCATTCACTGACACACATCTGCAGCTTTGCTAATGTACCTTTTATTCCTATGTGGTTGTCAAGGAAACGGGTTATGGCCCAATATTCTGTCTAAAATGTACTGAGCAAGTGTTCTATGATAATTTACTTAAAATAGGTACAACTTAGGTTTTGTAGCTCATTGCTTCTGTAAATGCAGGTAACCTGAATTTATCTAATTGTAATGTTTCACTGATTATTTTAAATCACCAACGCTATTTTATTGTCTTCTGAAAATCCATTACCATTTCCTATGTCACACAACATTGTGTATTAAAAGTAAATTTAATTACAGAAAGCATTTTGAGATATTCTAGAATTTGAAGAGGTTTTTTTGGCTTGTGGGGTTGTGGTTTTTTGGGTTTTTTTAAAATTTGATTCCTTACCATGCATTCTGCCTGGTGACCTTAATTACTTATTCCAACTTAGAGATACCATAGCAAGAATGACTCTGATGCAACAAACCATCTCCTACCAAAATTTGTGCAAATAGTGCCCCTGAAATCAATAGGATTTCTCCCTTTCTGCAACATGAATTATACTCCTTGGTACAAAGGACCACATTAAAAATTAATGAATTAATCAGGATTTCACTGATTCTTTCATTCAGTACATATATATCTTAAATCTAAAGCACAGATACCAGGCATACTTATTCTAACCAACATTATTATTGGACATTTGCAATAAGAAAAAAGGAAACTGCTAATATTTGAAAAAGCCGTGCAAAATGTGAACTGTTATTCTGAAATATCCTTTGTGATTATTTATCACAATACTATACCTGAATCTACAAACTGCTCTTTCCAGCTCATGAATCAAGAGGCTTTTTACTGTCCCTGATTACAGTAATGTATAAAGGTAGAGATTCTATGAACTATACCCAGCTTAACCAACACAACAGTGTTAGAAATGGGCACTGGCACTGAGAGTTCCTCTGCCTTTACTGGGTGGCACAGGTTTGTAATGAATACTCATGACTGGGATCCAGAGCTAACATTCTGGCACGCTCAGGAGGTTTGTGTGCCTACCAATATGTGTGGTTTGTACAGATCACTGGAGGCTGTAACAACCTGTTTCAAAAACTATTCTGTCTGATTTTGTTTGTCCAACCTCTATGACAATCCAGCAGGAACTGGAAAAATCCAACAATATTGACATGAGAATAGAGCAATGTGGTACCATAGTGAGAACAAATCTTAAATTATTGTAATAAATTAGAAATTAACAGAAAATATACCCATGCAATGCAGTGGTGATGGTGTTAAATAATTTAGCTCTATTTCTATATGAGATTATCCCATAAACTTACCCACCTAAAATCAGGTTGTTCTTCTGTTAGAGTCTTTTAAAAGTGGTATTGACAGGTATTTTCAGCAAAACCATCTCAGTAATTTTGTGAACTGTGTGGCTACAGTGTATCAGCCTGTAAAGGGAAAAATCCAAATTTAATGACTGAATTACTAGACGAATTATTAGACTAAGTTCCACATACATTGCGCAATTAATCTGAATTTTCCCTGGTCTGCTGTAGGACTCCAAATCTATATCTGGGAACACACCAGCAATAAACCAGTACCATTAACCAAACTTGCATTGGTTTATTATGATTTAACCTGTGTAGTGCAGACTGGACATAATGATATGTTCTAGACAGAAATGTAAGGATGTTTTCAAGTTTAAAGTAATTACTTTGAAAGACATTTTCTTTCTCCTCTGTCTCTTCCACCACCTTTCTTTTGATCTCTCTTGTCACAGATATCACCACAGTATCTGTGATAATGACATTTCTAGGCAACTGTTGTTCTCTGGAATACACTTCCTGTATTTCTCTGCGACAATGATTATTCATCATTGTCAAACATCCTGATTTTATTATTATGTATCAAACATCCTAAAAGGTTTTCCTGGAACAGTATAAAAATTATGCAGAACATGGTTTTGTTTCAAAGATACTGAAAAAATTTAAATTGTTCCGTAGAGAAATTGCAAAATCATGCAGATAAGGCCTTATGACTCAGCTGATAGGCATTCATACAGCAGCAAGTATGGAGCAGCAATTAAGAATATATAGCTCCATCCTCCATTTGCAAATACACTGTATGCTTTTATCAATAACATTGGACAGGGAATACAGGATCCATTACTTTTGCTTTAAAGGTAAGAAGATTAGCTAATTTTTTTTGTTGGTTTAGTCTTGTACATTTTTAGTATATGTTAATTGGAATAAGAAATCTGTAGCTCACATCTGCCCGTAACAAAGGCCAGAATGAAAGAAAATTGCATTAAGTCATTGTTATTTCTTTAAATTTCAATAAAGGCATATTCATAAATGACTAAAATATGTTGAATGGGAAGCTTAAACATCATATTTGGAGGAATCCAACAGTAAAAGATCTTACCAAAGCTAAAGATTTCCCAAATTTGGTAATACTGAAATTCAAATACAATATTATACATAATAAAGCCCTTTTAATACTTAGTAAAGCAATTTATGTGATGAAGTACAACAGACACTAGAGACCTCAAAAGGGTTAATTAGTACCTATTCATTACTACCAGAATCTGTTTAATAGGCTGACAAATATTACCTGAACAGATAGTTTCCCACTGAGAGACCTGCAGTTTCAAATCAAAATGAAGGTTAGAGGCAGAAGTAACCTTAATTAGAAAGGCCATTGAAAAACAAGTAGGACAGTGTCCAAATGAATAATTTTTTCATTTGATTTAATTTTTACTCATGCTTTGTTTAGATTTTCTGTTAGGCAGAAATGGAATTTGCATGGATAAGAGAACAAATTCCAATTACAAAAAAGGAGGCTCAGTATCAACAATTAGACTTCTATGATAAAACTGAACTCCCCCCTGCAACCCACAACAAAATAAACCCAAAAAACCCAACAAGGCCCCCTGACAATAACATTTGCAGGCTGTACTGGAGGTGGGAAAAACTGCACCTGCTCCTCCATGCCCTGGTTAGCCCCCTCAGCTAAAGAATAAAATGGATGAAGTTTATAGAAGATTTTTAATGCACCTCTGGCTACAACATTCTGACACTCTGCATTAGCTGGATGTAAGTGCCACTGAAATACCTACAGCAACCCATGTATAACAGTCACACTGGAAACAGCTTGCTAATTACTGGACTCCTCCTTAATAAAGAAATCAGTTTCTTTCGCTAGAAGAAATTACTGTTCGCAGGCTGCCAATGAGTTTTTCCGGACTCACGAAAGCACTTGAGTTCAGTCATATTCATTACAAGAGGACTTGCACCCCTTAACAAAGAGCAAATTTGCAAATGGATTTAAAACAGCTATAGGGAAATGTGCTCATATAATGGAGCTACTTTTAAAAAATGCCTTGAGTGGGTATGTTTAAACACCAGGACATAATAAAACCAGTTTATTGCTAAGTGCCCCATCTTTTCTAAAGATAAGCATCAGAGGCAGTAAATAGATCTGACATAGCATTTGCTCAGCATTTCCTTTAAAAATAACCACACAAGAAATAAACAAAGAAATGCACTTTCTTACTACATTTAATGGAGCCCTCCATATTAACATTTTAGACAGGAAAATAATCAGCAGAAGCAAGCTATTGGAGATAAATCAAATTATTAAAAATGCAGACTTTAATACGTCACTTGAGAGATGCTGTCTGTTACGTTTTCAGTTCTGCTTCTTTAGGTGGAACAGGAATACTGCACTGCATTAAATTAATCTTATAATTATGAATCAAATGGTTTTATTGTCATGATTAGGATGTGCCTATTATGACACATGACAAGTCATATTCCTGAACAGTTATACTTTGTTCATTTGGAATGCACTGAACTGGTATATTTAGAAGGAAATGAGAATTGGTTTACTATTACTCATACTGTCAAGGTTATTGATAATTGGCTGTGCTTCTAAATACCTCCTCTGCACTCACTTTCAGTGCTGAGTCTTCCACACAAAATATACTCAGTCATTTTAAATTCAAGGACATGAAAGGAAAATGGCTTCCCTGCTGCAAAAGTCTCATTGCAGTAGTGAGAATTTCTCAAGTCACGTACAAAGGGGATCGATGAAGAGATACACTACGTTATAAGCTCAGTGGAGACATTCAGTAACATCTGATTCTGTGTAGGCAGTACCTGTGATATACATAATATTTAACTTTACTGGCACTGTAAAAAATATTAGCTAAAAATAGAAATAAAGAATTATAATACTTAAATTTTGCAAAATATAGAAGGTCTGCAAATTACCGCAGACCACAAGTGAGCTTATTCTCTAAAGGCTTGTTTAAAGTCTGACAGGTGTTCTTTTGCAGTATGCTTAAACACAGTTCTTTACCTAACTTCAGAATGAGTCCACTGTCTAGAGAAAAGTTTATTAGCATTACTGTGGCTGAATTCAGCAAAGGTGAAAGGAGGTTTAAACATACTTCTGATTCTCTACATTTGTCAGTTGCTAAATGTTTTAAAGATATTTTTATACTTGCGATAATAAAGGTATTACTTTATATACACACAGTACAAACCTTGACCTACATGCAAGACTGGGCTAAATTAAAAAAAGAAACCAGGGTATGTTTCTGGGAACAACCAATCCAAACCAGGAGAAAAACAGGTTTTTGTGTGTACAGCTTTATAAACATGGCATCGTTTAAGACCTGATAGCCGCATGGAAACATAAAGTGAGATCACATTCTCAGAACTAAGAGGAAACAACGGCGACATTTCCATTTGCATTGTGATATTGCTATTAAAGAGAATAACATCTTTCTACATCTCTACCATTGAACCTTTTAAAAGGATTTGGTTGCCAAGGAAACTGGTTCTGGCCCAGTATTAATCTGAAACAAATATATTATAAAAGTTGGTGTAAGCAATACAGTACTCATATTTATTGTTATTCTTAATGCTCAAATTCAGGTTTTTGTACTTAAAGCTGTTAAGTTTTTATTTTATAATTTTTTTGTGTGTGTGAAGTAAAACACATTTCAGTGAACTGATACTCAGTTTCAGCTGACAGGGCCATCTACATCAATGACTCTCTTTAAAGTTCTCCTACCTTTAAATAAAAAGAAATACTGCAGTTTTATGTTTGTAGCCAATATTGAAAATATAAGCATTAAAGCATATTTTTCTTTATTTAATATTTCGCACAAAACACAAAACCGCTTATGACAGAATTTAAATATTTTTCTTTTTTCTAATCTCACTCAATTTTTATTTCTGCCTTTTAGCTGCAAGCTTAGTAATGCTTATAGTCAGCTTTAAAATGTAATGGAATCAATAGGGTTTTCAAAAATTCTTTTGTTGCATAAGCGTTGCCACGCCCTTAGTACATATGATTATTTTAACAGACATGATTGCTCCACTTTCACAATAGATTAAAAAAAAACAGATAAGAGTAATTGTCATGCCAATATGTGAAGCCAACAATTTAATATAGGTTGTTTCCATTAACAGTTTAGTACATTTTTAAATTGAAAGCTACATTCCAAAGCCCATTTCATGTTCTTGCAACACTGACCAAGAAAACAGTAAAACATGCAATTCTCCACCTACCTGCATGTACCACTTAGAGCAGTGTTAACATGGCAATGCACCCAGCCATTTTTATGTAAAGCGATGGAAATAAGTTCTGTTCTTGGTCTTCTTGATAATTTTTTAGAAGCAGTTGTCAAAATTCAGATGGGAAGCAGCTTGAATAGACCGTGAGCAGGAGAACCGAGTTTATCAACAGGGAAAGCAAGAGTGGGGAAAAAAAAAGTCCTCATCCAAGGTTTTCCGAAACTGCAAAACAAGGTTGGCTTTTTTTTTTTTTCTCCTCCTCAGAGGGTTCAAAGCTTGAAGCTGACCACTGCAAAGGCCACTTGTCACATTTACTGAAAATCAACCTATTGATATCACAGCTGAAAATAAAAACTCGACAACCAAAGCCCATTGCACAACGTGGACTGCGTAAGAGTTAAAAATAGATTCGATGTGCCTCCTACCTGCATAATAAATATGTAAGTTTCAAGTGCTTTAATTCGATATTCACATTAATTAACAATACAATATACATTATTTAAACTACAGTAAATGCAAGAAGAAAAAGGGTGACACCATCTGGAAGCACAGTTTGCTTTTTTTTTTTCCTTTCCAAGGGCTAATAATGTAGTTTGAATGTGATGACAAGCTAACAGCTCACCACATTGCAAATGAAAAAAGAATTCTTAAGGTGATGCTCAAATATCTAAGCCTGTAATGAAGCACAAACCAGTCTTCACTACTGCATGACATGGCACACAGACCATTTACATACTCACATTTGAGATACTAGGCACAGTATAATGAATTCAATACACAGCATGCACACAGCACAAGCAACGTTAATCCTGCCTGCCATTTTAGGCTTGCAGGAGTAAGATACATACTGCAGCACAGCTCTGGTAAGGGAGGAGGCAAGGGACAGCTCACCTTAAATGCAGTATCTGATTAATGTTGTAAGTGACATTGCGTATCAGCTACAGAGTCTTGGTTCAACTGGGTGGGAGGGAACAAAGAAAATTGTCATCAACTGGTGATGCAAGATGAGCTCCAGTCACTAACACTGTTAGCAAACTCCAAATTCTACAACGATACAGTAGTAGGCATTTCAAACTCTTATCAAAATCTGCTTGTGCAATGGCTGAGTTGCCTGCCGAGGAAAACAAAACAGTCTTCTTGCTTATTGGAGAAACGCTGCATCCACTATAGCAACATCCTCTTGATGCAGAAAGATTTCACGTCGCACATATTAAATCCTGGATGCATTTGCTATGCTTTCTTAATTTTTAAGTTTCAGAATTAAAAAATAAAATAAAAAGCCAATGATAGCAAAAATAACAAAGCTAGAGGTCTCATGTTCAGACAAATAAAACATTTCTTTTTCTCTCCTTTCTGTTTTCTCTCTTTTACAGTCCATCAAAATCCTGAGCAGTATTGACAAACCACACGAGCACCGGGTCTGACTGCATGATCAGCTGTCTGTGTCTACGCTACACCCTGTTAACCACAAGCAGTGTTAGAGCTAAATATATCTGCAATGCAGAAATAGTAGGTGCTATGTGGTATACAATTCTGATTAGTTTTAAGATATTTTTCTATCCTCAGATATAACAAATAAAAGAAAATTTGCTGCTGATCTCTGTCAAGCATGGTATCTGTCAGACTTACAGAACATAAAAGCTATCCTAAGTACACTGACCTAGATAACACTAAGAAGACTTAAGCAGCGTGCAAGCATACTCACTGTCAAAGCAAGGAAAACGAAACAATGATTGTCTAATCAAACTGAAAGCAACAACTCACTACCACAGTATAAATTCCAAAATGCTACGTACTGTATATGCACATCTCATGTTTTTGGAAGACGCAAAGCTCCTTTGTTTTTTTTTTCTCGGCGGCTTTTCTTAGCTACGGTTGCACAATGACATTCTGACATCATGGAGGTCAATGCAGATACTAAAGTGCTGTCGTCTTTAAGAAAAAAAAATTTTGAAATATAAAACCAGAGCTGCAAAAATAATAATAATAATAGCAATAACGATAATTTAAAATTTCACATCACCTACTTAATGTCTTTCTTTTACCTTCTGAGATTAATAGCATGCACGTTGTTCAGCCGCATACGTTAAATTGGTATCACCCTCTGCAGAGACTGCAAGAGTAATCGTGGGAATTAGATTTTTGTGAATTTCAAAAAAGGGTTATCATCTGGAAAACTTAAAAATACAATAAAATATTTTGCATGTATAATGAAAAATATGCAAAGAGAGAAGCATCAAAAACTGCCAATCTGATTTAAAAAAAAAAATGCCTAATAAGCAAAACTGGTGCTATTTTCATTGTCATTCTGTCTCCAAAGGGAGAATGAGAGAACCATGTTGCAGTTTACTATAACCTGAATTACCTTCCCAGAAGGCTGAACCATCAGGTGAGGTAAAACAAACCATAAGATCTACCTGTTTAGAGAGCAGACTCCCCCCACCATGTCAGTGACTTCTCTCAGCTCTTTATCTCTCTACCTGCAAATACCACAAGCTGATACCCAGCACAAGAACAGAACTGTGAAGATTAATGTGTTAGCTCTGAAAATATTTCACTGAAAGATTTCTTTAGGTAGCCATTGTTTACCATATGTATAAGTAAGTATAGATGGTTTCTGACCAACTGCAGAAATAAACAGCTCCTTGTGAGGCCAGATTTGTCCAGAGAAGCGCTATCTTTCATTTGACCTGCCAATACGGCTGAGGAAGAAAGCAGCCAAATTTTCAAACACATAGTCTTTTCCTAGGGACCTGTGTACCTGACGATTTATGTTTTTTCTCCAAAAGAGCACCTCTTTTTAAAAGTGAAGACTAATACCAAGTATTGTATTAAATCAGAAAATGTTGCACAGCCAAAACTAGGCTGTTGTATGTATGTATTAACTTCTTTTAAAAAAATACACAATCTGATTTTGCTTTTTTCCCCCCTTCTTCTTTCTTTTTTAATGATTAAATAGGTATCTATTTAATTTGGAAGTTTTGCTTTGTGAGGTTTTTTGGCATTTTGTTCTCTTTCATTTTAAAGTCTGGGAATGAGATGTTCCTAACAGTCAGTGCTTTAAAATATTCAGAATCCCCTTCCATAAATAGCACATCTGTCACAGAAAGGGAACCCAGCCAACAGAAAGGCAGATCAGACCAGCAAAAACAACTGCTATTCCAATGCATGATTACGAAATAAGTTTGGATTTTAGCAAGCCTTTATTTAGATTTTTTGTTTGTTTTGAGCTTTTTAAAGTATGAGCTGTCTGATTATATACTTGCCACCATATATCAAATTTAAGAATGTTAAATATGGATTAATTTTGAGGTTTATTTATGTTCATGTCTTAGTCAAATGTATATTGTCATGTTAGTTTAAAACCATGGCAAAGCTCCTCTAGATTTCAAGAAGGGAAGATTTGGGCTATATGGAGCAGTTTGTTAAAGTATGATGTTATTATTTCAGAAGCAAGTGGTAGTTTTGTTTAAAGACAATGATTTCCAGCAAAAGACTGATTTCAGTGGAGTCTCACAATAAATATATCTGTTCCTGCATTCTTGAAGTCAGCATTCTCATTCACACAGGGGAGAAGTGCTCTGGGGCAGACACAGCAAGGTGATTTGGGCTGTGTGATTTAGGGAACATTAAAAACCTGCTGGAAGTGAACGCAGCAGAGGAATAAACATCTCACAGTGAACAGGGAAGTGAGCTTGTCCAAATCTTTATGCATACCTCTTTCTTTAATGGGCCGTTTTCAGTGCTTAGTAATAGTTTTCCAGGCTTAGATTTGCAATGATTTTGCTTCAGACTCAACATCATTTCAGCTCAGAAATCAGTTTCTAAGTCCTTCTACAGTTGCAAAATATATGCCATAGGAAATAAATAAATTTTTAAAATTGCACTCCTATGTTGCACAGAGTAAGTCCAATTTTTCAAGGTAGACATACATTAATATTGTATGTTACTTCTCAGTCAGTAACTTGGATTTAAGTCTAACATTATTTGTGCCAAAATTGTTACAGTCCCAAGGCACTGTCTCACTGGATTCCTTACTTCAAAATTCCCTGCATCTCCCGGGTCAGGACTATCTCTGTCCATGCTATAAGCTTGTGTTGGTTCTGTATTCAATCAGCTTAAAGTGAGCCTATTTCAAGTAACCACACTGGATCTCACAGCCATTTGTGTTGCAGCCTTTACCACTTTTAAGCATCCTACTTGTAAACTTGCTTCCTCTTCCTTTATTTATCACCACTCGAGTGCAACAACTTCTTATCTCTCCTCACATACTACAGCTTATCAAAACTGGTGAGGAATGAAGAGTTCCAACATCACTTTATATTGAGCATCCTCCTTGTGGTATACGGTTTTTCAGAGGAAAAGTCCTAGTCCCCCACATCGATCATTTGGCAAAAGGAGGTAGAGTGTGGAAAGAAAGACTCACTTGAAGTCCCTAAAACTGTACTGATTTTTGTCTCCAAGTATTGCCACACCTTGTCTTCCTAAGAAGGAAATTGTAAGGGCAGTCTGATAGTCTTGGAACTCTGCCAAACACCGATCTGTAGCAGTAAATACCTGGAGGAAGACTAGGAGGCTTTGAGAAAAAAGTGACTAACACTTTTAATTTTATATGGATCAGCTCACTTCTGTCTTTGTTTGACACAGGCCCAAGCTGGACCAAGGGACTAAACTGTGCCTCCAGCTATATAGAAGACATGCTGCATGTGGGACTTCTGCTTAATAGTAGTGAACATGCTTAATAAATGAATGAACATACATACATTTGGGTTCATTCACACCTTAGTATTTACAGTTTTGTTTCTTTTGTCTTTAAAATTGTTTGTCAAATAAACAAGCAGCATACAGCAATCAATGGACAGAATCAGCCCCCACCCTCAAGAAACTGTAGTCAACTGTTTGGTGATACCATCCTTGCAAAGCAATGACAAGGGGACATGAAGCACAGCTGGGAATCCAGGGTGGGTGTTTCTAAAAGGGCATTCCAGAACTGGCTACAGCCTTTCAGCAAACCTGCTCTTGGAATGACTCCTTCAGCCTCTGAATTTAGCTGCATCAATTATGTTTGTTTCTTCATTCCACTAGTGCCATTGCATAAAACACATTGTTGATGAGCCCTCAGCTTGAAATTAAGAGTTCTTTTGGAAATGAAAAAACTCAAACCCTTTAGCATGAACTAAAGTTCTCTGACCTAACGCACTCAAGAAAGCATCCATATACCCAGACATTGAGCCTAGTAATTAACCTTCTGCTCAAATGCCTTCCATCCAAACTCCTACTGCCAAATCCTACATGAAGAAGCTGCCTTCTTCAGTACTGAAACCTCCACTAGTTGTTGGTGGGATGTAGAAAACAAAGCAGGGGGAGGAAAAAAAGGACTGATGGTAGAACCTCTAGAGTTTGCTTTTCCAGAGCCAAAGTAAAGCACATTTATGCCTGATCTGGCCAACATGCCCTGGACTTCCTTTTGTGTACACGTCTGGCTTAAATTCCTCCAGGGATACAGACTAATTCAGTTGAGTGCTGACAGTTTTCCCAGACTTTCCTACAATTCCTTCTGTGTCTCTGTATGGCTACAAAGTCTGCCATTATTTGCTGGGACAGAAAACAGTTGTTCTTTGTTATTCCTGTGAATGATTTACACACCTTCATTCTTAATTGTCACACTCATATAAACAGGCCATCAAAAATAATATCTGAGTGATCTAAGATGCAAGTTTAGGCTCCTGCTGTTCCTGTTAGATGGGGATTTTTCCAGCACCACTGAATTGAAAGTACAACGGCATTTAAAGGAGATTCCTTTTACAAAATCTAGAAAAATAGCAAGTATCTGAATATTATGAAATGTATTCAGAGATACTCCATTGTGTCAATGTGTTATGAATATGCATTGAGAAAAAGCATAGGTTTTCCTACACTGAAGGATCGCAGACATGTCATGTATTAAGACAGATTGAGGTGCTGGATGTTTTTTTGCAAAATGCTTCTAACAGCCACTTATAGTCTAGTACTCTATAAACCATAAAATCTTTAAGGATAGGACACCTGAGATTCACTGGAAACAAATGGCAAAGCAAGTGTCTTTAAAAACTGTAGAACCATCCATGGAATCTGAAGAAAGTGATACCTTTACAGGTATTTGCACTCACCTTTACAGGTTGTATTTCTGTATTTCTGTATAACGTGACTCTCACAGTAATTAGCAATAACAAGTGTCTTTGGCTTGTTTTTTCTCTGAATAGTGCTTTAATTACTTACGAGCATGGTCTCTCCATCTAATTCTACTTCCTAAGGCCCTACTTGCTTTCTAAACTGCTGCCAGACACTATGACAAAGGTTTCAAATATCTGTCTCTTATCACTCCTGGCTAATCCACATGATTAGTGAATGTAAGTACTGTAGTTCTATCAAATTTACTATGTTCTTACCAATTTTATTTTTCTCTGTACAAAACAGCACAACTTGCTTGTGTTGATCAGCTTATCCATGTTCACATCACCTATTTCTTCTCTTCCAGTTTTAAGGGGCAAACTTTTCTTTTAGAGAGTAACAGACTCAAAGATGTGATATGGAAAGAGGCTTCAGTGAGTCACATAAAATCCTGCAGAGAGATTACAGTCATTTTATCTGAATCATCCTAGTAATACTAGACAGTAGACAAGAAGGACAATAAAAAATAGGTTGGAAAAAAAGGAAGTTTCTCAAAGTAGTCAACATAAAATCTATTCAGCCATTTTACATTTTCAAATCACCAAAAATAATTCTTTTATAAACATGTGATTAAAGATACTTCTGGAACATATGACTTTTAGAAGAATCAGTCTGTGAATATGATCTCAATTATTGCTTGTTTTTTTTTCCATAAAGCTTTAGTAGGGACTGTCCAGCTATTTTGGAGAACAAACAAGATGAGAATAACACACATTTCTCATTATTAAAAATAGTAAGAAATCAACTGTGAATAATACAAATACCAGAACAAGCAGGGGTAGGAAGCTGAAGTATGTCAGCAGAAGAGAAAATACTTCAAGTCCCACAAAAGCTGTTTAGCATTTGATAAAATAAAATGTCACATAACAGGACAGAGTAATCTCACTGCTTAAAACACGTGTGTAGAGATAACTTTCTCACAGCTCCAAATAGTCTTACAAATGTAGAACCAATGCAACCAACAAATCCATTTCAGGCTCTCATGCTCAAGCTCAGCCGTCCATTATGCTGCTAAACATGGGGTGCTCTTTGAGGCCAATAGATCTCAAACCATTTCTCCCAACTAGTCCAGTTGTGAAGCTTGTTCCTTCATTTCTTCCTCTGCTCCCTCAAATGGGAGGGGAGTTCTAAGCCTTTGTCTTCCAACTGTTAACCTGGTATGTGTAACCAAGACCCAAGAGCATTAACTATGACCCCCAGACTACTGATCTTTTCCTCCAATGGTATAGATTGAGATTTGGCTACTCCCACTCTCTTCCACTGCCATCATTTCCACAGCTATGACTATTTATTGTCCTGACAAGACAGGTACCTCATTTTAAGAAAGTTGTTCTACAAGTCACAGCTCTCTGCAGTCTGAACTAGTTCAGCCAGAACTGAGGTCAGTGTAAATGAGGGCCTGTTTAAAAAGCTTTCAGTCCTAGATCACTTACAAAATTACACGGTTTTTCTCTGCACAAACTCCACAGCTCTTCCATTTGCAGAACTGGAATTGTTCTGATGGTTTGAATGAGTCAGGAAGATAAATGGACATACTAACAGAAAGTTATATCCCATTAAGCCCTCAGGAGTTTCAACGAAATTTTAGGAGCCGGTGAGCAATGGTAATGCTTTGTTAGAGTGCTGAAGTACAAAAGGCTCTATTAACAATAATAATACACTTTTACAGCATGTTTTATCCAACAATCTCAGAGATCATTACAAACATTAATTGAGCCTGACTATAGTCTGTAATGAATTAGCATTATTATGCTAATTTTATGGATGGAAAAGAGAAAAAGACAGAGAGGTTAAGTGATTCACTCAGGAAGAGAACCCAGCACCACGTGCTCAAGGTTATCCCAACCAAGAATTGTTGACAGACAAATGCAAGTGGGATGTCAGATACAAACATTATAAAAGACTTCCAAAACCATGACGAAATTGCTGTGAGGAAGTGCTCACCAGTAAGGAAATAGTGTTGCTGTGGACTTACAGCAGGTAATAGCAGAAGAAAGCAAATGTTCTCTTATGAATATCCAGCAGGGAGTAACTAGTAATTAATGAAAGGTATTTTCCTCTACAACATACTGAAGAAATTCTTGGTCATTACCATTCTCTCTTTTCATTAATCTTCTTAAAGGTTTCTTACCTGCCTATGCTGAATATGCCTTTTATTTGCTGAGCAGTTCTGGCTTTATCAGTTTATATTAAAACTTTCCCGTCTTCCTCATTTCATAAAAATTAAATTAGTGTAACATAGGAGCTGAACACTACAGACATAAGCAAACCAACTGCAGCACAAGCTTAGTCTCCATTTCCAGCTAACCACAATATTCCCTGCTAGCAGTATGGTCAGTGGTCGGAGCTTTTTCCTGGAGATTTCACTCAGTGCCTTAAGGATTCCATAAGTTAACATCTTCTGAAAACTGCTGGTTCAGATATAGCAGTCATGACATTACTTCCATGCTGATTCTGACAGAAGATGACATTTGGAAAGAACAATCAAAATGCTGAGCACTAGAAGAGCTCAGCATCCAAACCAGCCAATCAGTACTGAAGGGGCTCAACCTCACACAACTGAATAGGCAGTCAGGCACAGAACACTTCTGTTTTGACCCTCTCCTGGTTCAATATGAACTGAAAGTAAACCCTGAGCCCAGGTCCTTTGGGTCTAGATGAATATTTTTGTTCCTTTGTTTGCTTATATAAGAAAGACCTAAACAACCACAGATCCATCTACATTGCCAGTTGCAGGATGTAATTGCAGCCGCACCTTCATACCTGAGCTAGTTTGGGTAGTAACAGAAAGGAAGATACACAATTGCTCACTTCAGCCTAGGCCAATCACACAAATTCCTGGGATCCCAGACCTGGTGGGATCACAGTAAAATCCCTAATCTTGGTGATCTTCCAAGTTTCCACGAACACTTGAGGCTGAAACTGTGTCAGCCACTCTTCTCAACATGAGGTGCTTGTTCTTGACCCAGGTAAAGGGTTAAATCCATTCCTTCAAGAACCAACTGCATCACTTTTGTTTGTCCTGGTTCACTGCCTTGCTGTGCAAACACTTGTGCTGGCACAGGGAAGAGGGGTGGGAACAAATACCTGTGGCTGGGGAAGTGGCATGAGTGCCTCTTTTGGGAAGCAGCTCCTGGAAGAACTGACACCACCTTCATTGTACCTGCCACCTCTTAGCACAGCCTTGTAATTCCTTTAAACTGGTAGGAGCCAGGCAGAGATCACACTGCTCCCAGTGCCTGGTCCTTGTCAAGGCTGGCTGCTCCCTAGGGACAGGGAGATAGATGGCAGCAAGCAGAGCAGGTGGCTCACCAGACACCCTCTTCCTGTCCTGAAGTCAGGGAGCAGGGCAGGCTAAGGGTGGTAGCCAGGGTCAAGCCAGGTCATCAAGCAAGTTCATGACAATGAGGCAGGTCCAAGGTCAGGCTGAGAAGTCAGTCTGCAGGTGAGGGTCAGACATAGCCTTGTGACTGACAGGCAGGTCTGTGATGCCAGAGCAGAGCTGAGGTCAAGCCAGGAAGTGGCCCAGCCTTGTGATCCCCAGGCAGGACAACAGTGACAGGAGAGAGCCAAGGTCAGGCTGGGAAGTCAGTCCATAGGTCTGAGGTCAGAACAGTCCACAATGCCCAGATCAACAGGACCTGCATTTACAGGCACAGGTATGGCTGTGGTAGAAATAGGTACTGAACGTAAACAGAGCCTCTGGGCCCATGGGTAGGGCTGTGGGGGAGGCCAGTAAAGGCTTATTAGTGTCATCAGGGTCCTGACAGTCCTACTCATTCCTCTTCCTCATGTCCTGTTCCTCCCACTCTCCTCATTCTAACCTTAGTGCTTGTGAGGCTGCATGTGGAGTCAGACCAGCTCAGGAGGAAACCAGTCCTCTTTTGGTAAGGTTGTTTCCCCACACTGCTGTGTGAACAGCAGAACTGCTGCTGTGGAGGTGGCTGGAATGTGTCCTCAGGGCTGAGAATCAATAGATGGTGGTAGATGTGACAGTGTGGTCTAAGTGGGGTCTATGCCCACTTGTGAAACTACACTCAGAGTCTTCTAGAATAGTACAGATAGGAATTTTCAGACTGCAATTACCTCCTAATATAGGAGCAGGTGTATTGCAAGTGTAACTCCTCACAAACATCATTACAGAATTATTTTTTAAAATTTATACAGCTCTACTAGGTAATCTATATGCAGCTGGACTAGATGGTTGTTGTGGGTCCCTTCCAGCTGACATATTCTATTCTATAGACACAGCTGTGGTGGTACTTATATTTGCCTACAAGTACTAGAAGACACTCGCTGTCTCTAACACCATAGTCTGGGCTAGAAACATTGAAATAAAGGAGAACCAGTCACAAGGAAGAAGAAAGGGAAAAGGAAACAATGTCTTTTCTTTTTTTTTAAATCAGAGCTTGTTTTTTCTTTCTACACTCTGTGTAATAACTCAGCAATGGAATGCAAATTAACATTCATGGGTTTTTTAAACAATAGCCTTTGTGTTCTGAACCACACTGACAAAGCAGAACAATACAAGCAAAACATGATCACAAAATCTTTTTCCAGCAATATGCAAACCAGTTTTGTTGGAAACATCTAACTGTTAGGGAATCTGTTTTGGAAAGTAATAATGTAAGTCCAACTTCTCTTTACTCAGCTGAGAATGTACTTCATTTTTTTCTCAAGCTGAATTTCAAACTGTTACATTACTGCAAATTCCATTAAGTCAGTATGGTCCTGGGCTCTAGGTCTAGGAAGCCAGGCTGAGCAGATACCAGCAAGGGCATTACTCGATTTCCAGGATATTTGTTATCAATGAAAAATGCACTGAAAAGCACAGTGCTTCACTGTCAGAGACCTGACCACTCACTGTGCTTGCAAATACAGTAAACAGGATGTATCACCTATACCTATGGCTTCTTGATTTGAAGACACAGAGAGAGAATACTCATGATACTTGATGCCAGCTTGATGTCTGAGTAGCAACACTAAAAGGTAAAAACATGTAAAAGCACGCCTTCTCCTGAAAAATCTAAAATTTGGAAAACTAATCCCATAACTGCAGTTACTGCTAGCAGATGTCAGCTACTGTGGAAGAGAATTTATCTGCTGCCCTACTAAACTGATGTGAAATCTCTATTTAGACCCAATCACTGTTTTCAATCCACATGTGTAAAATATCCCAACCTATCTTGACATGAGAACCACATGACCCGAGAGACCTTCCTGGAAAATGTTGAAAAGCTTTGCAGGACTGTAGAACATCTCTCATGAAGGCATCACAAATGAGTGGTCCCTTGGTACGTTGGCAGTGTTTGGCAGAGGTGCTCCAAGTATAGCAAACTTGGGAGTTCACCTGCTCCAAGCGTGTCCCACTCTGGGGGAAAGGCTGGGCACAGCCTGCTGTGGTCCAGGAGAGCTCAAAGGGTCTCACTTAGGACCACTGGGTTGCAGGAGAGTTAGCTTTAATTACAGTAATTTTCCATCCTGGACACAATTAGGGTCAGTGACTTTCATTGAAAGTTTGATAACAAAAATGTTGTTCCAAGCAAGTTGTTATTCAAGCACGTAAAGTAATTTTCCAAGGCTATTTTTTGAAAAACAGGAGCTGACAGTGTTTCTGATAAGCTCAAGAGGAGCTTAGTCCAGGTGCTGTTCATCAAGGCCAAGGACTAACTGGTATTTCTGAGATGACAGTGTGGCCCAAGGAGTGGGGGAGGATGCACCACCACAAAAGGCAACCTTGAAGATACACTCCAAGGTGTTTTTGTCTACATTCTCTGAATCGATAACCACCAGCAGCTGTCACCACTCTGAAATCCTCTGTATAAATTATCAGAAGATATCCTCTCCATTAACAGTGGAGCATATACAAATTAATCAGCAATACCAGTCATAATCCACTGAAGGGAAAGGATCACCACAAGGACAATTGGTTTCTGTGTGTCTTTTCTACACAGCATGCAGTTCTCAGCCATTTTTAGCCTGTGGTTACTCACTGTGGGTGAGCAGGTTGGCTGCTGCTGCTCTTTGAGGTTCTCTGCCTCTATAAAATGGACCAATGTCCATTTCACAAATGCAGAGAAAGAGCAGGGACAAAATAGTGTATATTGCATTGTGCATTTAAAATATAAAAACACAACAAAGCAAAAGTAGCTTAAGAGAGCTTTTTAGAGCTCCCATAAGGGATAAGGAGAAAGTCAGAAATTAGTTACATCCCTCATTAGTTTTTGCCTGCTTGACAAAGATTCCATTGGCATTACCTCTTACTTTTATAAGGAAGAGCTCTATCAGAGAAAAGGATTTGATGATTCTGGAATGTTTAGTATCTTGTTAAATATAACATGCTGGGCATATTTCTTTGAGAAGGTCTGTGGTTGCCTTAGCTTGTGGTCTACAATCATCTTACTATGATTAAACTGCATAAGATCTGGTATTATCTAAAGGTTTATCAACTGGAATTTAATTTAACTGCAAACTCTGCCTTTAAAAGATACCACAATTACTATTGTTATAACAGCCACCATAAATCTGCATTAGTGACTGAACTTAAGACCATCTGTTCCTAGGGCTGTAGCCCCAGAGAAGCCATAGAAAGGGAAAACTGAGAGCTGCTTCCTGATACCTAGGACCTAGGGCTTTTTGCCAGAACAAGTGCTTGTGAACAAGACACTCAGAAGAGAGACTGCATGGATCAGTCAACTTGTGTTACCAAAATTCTGTAGAGATGATTGTTTCCACCACTATTCAGGTTTCAGTTTGCGGTTATTCTAAATCTGGTCCTGTATTTGCAATGCAGTTAAGTGATACTCAGAACAGGCCACGTTACTCCAGTCTTCACAGAGACAGCACTTTTTTCCACCTGTCACCTTGGACTTTCCCCACCTCCCTGTAGCAGGACTCTTCTAGTCTCTCTCCTCCTCTGATTCAACACTGGGCATAACAGGGTAAAGTAAGAAAAGCAGCAAGATTTCAAATTATTTATGGTGAAAAAAAGATTAATAATTACAAGTAGTTTTATTTTCTAGTATTTGTCTGAAATAATTTTTAAGTTCCATTGCTAACATGGAGCTATGGTATTAATATAGTTTGTTTTCATATTTTTACATAGCAATTCAGTGATGTTGAAATGTGTACATCTCTAGAAGACCTGTTCAGCAGTTGTGAATGCACAGATCAGACATCCTGTGTTGGTTTTGACATTCTGTGACGTTTTCTTCACTGAACTCTTGGTTTTAACAAGCACTCGAGCAAGGCGGCCGCAGAGCGGGCGGAAAGGCCCCGCCGAGCAGCCCAGCCCCGGCCCCGCGGGGGCTGCGCAGGGCACCAGTGCCAGCGTTGGGCGGCTCCAGGCAGCAGCAGCAGCCTCCGCGCAGGGCTCCGCTTACACACAAACCTCAGGCCAGTTCTGCTTCCCAAGTCATTACCTGGATATCATTCTCTGTGCTATCCTGTGACGCAGGAAACTTTTTTCTCCCATCATACCTAAAATTCAGGGCTCATTCCAAAGCGGAACTCATTATCAGCTGGCTTTAGTTTTCACACTCTGTGCAAACTGTGCTGTGCTTATGACGACGTTAATAAGCTAAAACAACGGGCAAGCTGCAAACAGCTTATCTGCTGCCTGACCACAGAAAAAACTAGCAAGTGGTTGGGCTCATACTTCCTCTTTTTTTTTTTTGAACTTCGGGTTACAAAGAGGGATCTCATTGGCTCATCTAAACTCAGTGCTAAATAAGCAGGTTTTTCTCCTCCTTTTTCAGCTGCTTGCTAGAGCTGCAAAAGTAAGACCATGTACACAAGGCCACTGCTTTGAAATTTAAATGTCACAAGTTGTGCATGTCAATATGTAGTGAATGGTACAGTAATGCAGCAGTTACTGAAATTTTACCCTGAAGTACAATGTAACTTTTTTTCCTTATCACAGCATTATGGGATAGGATTTTGGAATCCTATTAGTAGGAAGGGTATTAGCATTTATTTAAAAATAACTTTTAGTTTCACAGATATATATCAAAGCTAAAAGCAAACATACCCTGAAAAGTTAAACATTAAAAGGCAAATGAAAACCACATTTGCCTTCCTTTAGTTTTATAATCATTTAAAAGCTGACAATTCATTTTCTGGTGTATGTACTTAGGAATGATCTCTTGGGGTTGACAATGCTGGAAAAATTTTCAATTAAAACTTATTCTAGTTTTTCAGATTTCTGTGTCTAGGTAGCCTCTCTAAAAATAAATCCCCAAAGATTTAATTAGCTTTACCTTACTCCAAAAGGCGACCTCTAGACTTTCCAGGGCATACAGTGAACGTGGGGAAGCAAGAGGTAAAAAAATATGCATGTCCTTCCCTCAAGTACAGCAATTTTAGTGGTCCTACAAGAACAGTGTATAAGCATTGTTAGGTCAAGAACTCATTGCTTTAAATACAGAAACAAAAAGAATTTGTGTTCCTACTTTTTGACGTATTTCAGAATTCAACAGTAAAATGGACAAATTCACCAAAAACATGGTAGTTCACTAAAATCTTTATAAAACTTCAGTGTTTTAAATGTAATGAGTAAAGACAAAATAGTACACATCTTTTCAGATGTTAAAAACTATTCTGAAACTTGATTCTGCAAGTTGATTTTGCATTTAGAAAGACTGTAACCGGAATTTACTCTACTGCTGTTACTTTCCTATGTAACAATAGTTACCTTCAGATGGATTCCATTGTATTCTCTAGAATCATCATTTTTACTACCAGTGAGAGTAGGTTTTAATTTCTTTTAAAATAAATCCTGTTTTAGATTTCATTTGGCAAACTTGCAGCATTCTCACATGCCAAGTCATATTCTGTCTTCTGCTTGATCTTGGTTCATAGCAAGCTTCATAGTAGTAGGGTCATAATAACAAGGATATGAAAATTGTTAAAGGAGTCAAGCAGTTCAACTTCCCTTAAGTTCCAGTCAGTGTCATAAAAACACTTTGTGCAGGAGTATCCAAGACTTTCTTCTTTATTTTACAGTGCTGACAATCGTAATTTCTTAGAAGGTAGAAAGCTAGAGTTTTACATATAAGATCATTCACCTAAGTCAGCAAACTAAATAGCTGCTGTGTCATTACTGTTTGACATGTAGTGAGTATGTGTTGCCAAGTCTTTGCCTGTTCAACAGCTTGGTTTGCAGCTCTTTGTTTCACTGACCATAAACCACAGGGTTAAAACACAGTGCAAATAACAAAATAAGAAGGGTTGTAAAATAGTTTTCAAGGTGTCTTCTAACAGCCGTTATCAGAAGTAGCAGAAGATGCAAACTCAGCTGCAGTCCATGAATATTGATCGTTTTTCTGGCCTTTTTATTTTAGCTATTTGAATGGCCATCATGTTTTTCTCCTCTGCAGAAGAGGCAGTAGTCATTACAATGGTGATTTTATGAACTACAATTAAAACAATTCCAGCTGCTCTGACAAAAGTAGCTCCAGGCAGAGTTGGCCACGAGGTTCTGTTTTGAATACATCTTGAGGTGGTTTTTTTCTGCCTTCTGTAAGCAATATGGAAATATCTTTAAGCTTTGTTATAATCCAAGCACAAATGATGACTGGTGTTTCATTGAGTGCACCAGTGGTAAATACTGTGAAGCTCAGCATACGCAGCAAGATACTGGTGAAATGCCATCAAAGGAAAATGTCTTCTGCCACTTGCTCCGGGTACTCAAAACATTGTCCACATTGCAAATTGTGGAGTTCTCACATTAAGTACTTGTACTGTTTAACAGATTGCACCAAGGTCACAGAAGAGGGAACAACAGAGCAGGTGACAGCACAGGAGAAAATATTGCACTTCTTTCTTCATTTGAAAGCATTCTCAAACCGTCTCTGGTATTAGCAACCTAAGTGAAGTAATAACAATGTAATTATGTGTTTAAAGGAATGGGTTTTACTGCATTTTCTATATGCACTGAAACTGAGCATTTTCCTTCTGATGAACTACTAAACATGTTCATGATCTTTAAAGGCAGCTCCCAGGTCCTGTAAAAGAAAGCAAAACCCAGAGGTATCATAATTTGTACAATGAGCTTGATGCTATTTCTTCCCACAACCATAAGCATGATTAGCAGCTATTCACAATAAGGCAGGCTTGTCTGCACACAAGTAGCTGATTTTACTGTAATCTTTACATGTGATATATTGGTTTTCATAGCTCAAAGAATATCATCCTAGAACCTCTAAAGCATGTCCTTAACTTTCTCATTTTGATGGTCATTTAGTGGACAGGTAAATATAGAGAGTATGGAAATGAAAAGTATCATAATAAGGATTGTTTGAAAACCATTTTTGATAGATAAATTGATCACAGAGTCACAGAATGGATACGGTTGGAAGGGACCACAGCGAGTCATCTGGTCCAACCTCCCTGCTCCAGCAGGTTCATCCCAGAGCACATGGCACAGAATTGCATCCGGATGGTTCTGGAATGTCTCCAGTGAGGGAGACTCCACACACTCTCTGGGCAATCTATTCCAGTGCACCGTAAAGTTCTTCCTCGTGTTCAGGTGGAACTTCCTGGGCATCAGTTTCTGCCCACTGCCTCTTGTGCTATTGCTCAGCACCATTGAGCAGAGCTTGGTCCTTCCTCTGACCCCTCCCTGCAGAGCCTCGTGTACATTGGTGAGGTCCTGTTAGCCATAGGCTTCCTCTTGACAAGGTTTCCAGGCTGCTTTGAAGAGCATGGTGACCTCATTTTTATTGCAACGAAGACCAGCCTGTGCTTGGCTGTTGGGTAACACCAAGCCATAACACAGGTACTACATACAGTTTCTGTCTTAACAAAACCCTATAGAAGATTTTCCATAGCTCACCTACAGTTACCTTCTTCCAGAATACTTCTGAATACAAACAGCATATGGATGGGAGAGAGTCAGTCTGCGTGGTTCAAGAAGGTGACATAGAGTCTCCATAGATATGTGTGGCCTTTGGGCACATGGAGAAGAGATAAGCATTTGAAATGATTACATGGGCTGCAAAAAGTCTGTGGAAAAATACAGAGTATAGGAAGTTTATTTTGATGAATGTATCAGGGACAGACATTGCATGTGTACAAGATTTTCACAAAAAGAGAGATATTAGTATTTTTCTTGGTTTAAGCAAAAGGGGCCAGTGACTGCAGCTTCCCTCCAAGGCACTGAGTCACCACTTCCTGTCAACTTGTTAATACTAACACATCACTTCAGAGTTACAGCTCCAAAGCTTCAAACTACTCCACACAGGCCAGCTTCTGTTTGTACAGTGCACTCACTGAGCTGTAGTTCAGCAGTGTCAATACTGGTGTCTGGAGCTGTTTTTAAAGTGCACTGCATTGTCACAAATCAGCCTTCTAGTCTTCTACTATAATCTGTTTAGCAAATGGTGCATTTAGCTACTTCAGCAATTTATATTTATAAATATATACATGTGCATGGTAGGCACTCAGTCTTCCATTTATTGTGCACAATGATGAACTCATTGGAGGGATGCATTAAATAATCAGAAAACTACTATTATTTTTGTTCAAATTCTCAGAATAGACATTGTAGAATTAAACCACTGAGTCCTGTGGTTATCAGGGGCCCTAGAAAGTCAGTATTATATGTGCATAAATAAGGAAAGCTTTGCTTAGTCATTCATCTATCAGTTGGTCGTTTCCTGTGTATGGGCAAAAGAAAACAAGTGGTTAAAGGGTCTTCTCTACAGTTTAGATCTGTATGCTGATTTAGATCAGTCTGCAAGGCATGTGGTAAAATTTCAATTTATGAATTTTTACAGTCCTTGTAACAGAGTCATGGGGCCTGTTCATGCAAGTCTTTACCCACAACACATGGAAGTCTTCATCTTGCAGATTTTCCAATATTACAAAAGCTTAAAGAATGTTAACACTGAGTTTGATAGGAAGTGAAGCCTGTTTGTGCATCAGCAATGTTTCTACATGAAGCTAAAACTTCATTTTAAAAGCATCACAGACTTCATTTGGAGTTTTTAATTAGGCTATCTATAGAAGTAAAATTCTTTCATTCTAGCATTTACAGAAAATAATAAACCCACTATATTTTAGTTGTATTATTTCAGGCACTGTTAATGGACATTACAATGATAATATATTGATAAATTAGGAAAGGTTTAAAGGAAATTAAAATCAGATTACCACTCTAACCTGTCTTATACTATCTTTTACCATTGCTACATTCATTGACTTTCAAAACTCCATACTAATTTTGACTAAACCTATTTGGAAATATTTAATAATCAGAAAGTAATATTTAGTCACTGTGGAAACAAAAGGATTTTTAATACTTATATATTTAGTGGCTGAAGTGGTCTGGTAATGCAAATCAAAAAGAATACACACCCAGCACAAGGAAACTCCCCGCCTCTCAAGAAGGGCAGTCCAATCTGGCATCCAGGACCTCATATTCACCAACTGCTTAGGCTGTGTCTGAAGTGTCCCTATGTCAGGAGCCTGGGTGTCCCTTCCTGCAGCCAGGGATGCTGCTGTGTGACATGAGAAGGAGCTCGCCTTTCAGTAATGGTGGTAGTTGTGACAGTACTGACTCTACCCTGTCTGCTGACAGTGCCTAAAACCCAGCAGCTATAGTGTCACGCTTCAATCCCTTTGTGCTTCAGAAGAGTGAGGGTCTCCTTATTCTGACAGCCCCATCACATCCGACAGCCCTATATGGATGTCTTTGGTAACTCAGGGTCTTTTAAAAGGCACTGGAAGCCTTTATTTAGGAAACTGAATTTCATCCCAAATAACACTGCATAAGCAGCCTGCTGCTCTGATTCTGGCCTGCTTCTAACTGTAATCCCGATATGAGAGAGACTTCAAACAAGGAAAAATGTGGATTACAGTGTGAGATGCTAGAAAGGCATTATTTGCTAACAGGTCAGACTGATGTTCAGATAAGGTATTTCTAAACTGTCTGTAATACCACAAAGCTGATTGAATCTATCCTGAAAAAACTACCCACATGATGACAGAAAATGATGTATAATTCCAGCTAAAATAATGGACTCTCTTCCACTGAAGCCAAAGTGTACTGCTGGTTCCAATTGGACAGGACTGGTTTAAGATGGAAGTGTGGGAATTGATGCCAAACACTTTCTAGTCTGTTGCAGGTTCATGAGAAAGATTGTTGTTAGCTATAGGTAAAATGTTAAGAAGATGGGACATATTCAAAAGTATTTTGGTTCTGTACCGATAATCTATTCCCAAATTTAAGAAATATCATTTGTAGAAGTTTCACAATACAAAAAGAGTATAGGAACATGATGAACTTAAAGGATGAGAATGATGAACTAAAAATAATTCAGAAGTAGGAAAATTTTATAAGTTTGAACCTACTGAGGCAATATTTAAAGACATACATGATTCAAATCTTAGGATGCAGACTCACTGAAGAATATCAAGAGTAATTTTCAAATATATCTTGCAGAGTTTAAATATAAAAGTCTATTTTCCAGAAATAGTTTTTCTTACTACTGAGAAGAATAATCTAGTGTATCCCCACTCTTTTGATGTTTAGCCTACTGGGTATAGTTTTATTCTTTGAGTGTAACACAAACTGTAGTCTTAAATTTATCCCTTTACTGATAAGAGTTTCATGTGGGGAATACTCAGACTTTTATTTGGAAAAAACAAATTTTAAAACCAGATAAAACATCCATTTCAGCAGTACACTCATGCCTATCAAACCATGATAATTAAAGCAATATGATGTAACTTGACTGTATATTCAGAGAAAGTTAACTTACCTTGTATTTTGTCTCTGTTCAAATTGGAGCACTTCTTGCATGTGTTTCCTTCTCTGTGTTGCTGAAATATTGCTCACTGTAAAAGAAGAAGCAAGAGAAATTAAAGAGAAGCTAAAATAGAGAAGTTACTTGGAAACCAAAATGTCTAGAATGTCATTACATATTTAGAATATTAGTCCTTCTAGAAGCATTTAGTTTCTTATGCCATCACAGACTCAAAACAGTAATAGCAAGAGATATAAATATTGTAATAAATACAATAACCTCACAGCTATCATAGATTTACTGTGGCCTAAAATTTTACAGAAACAGAAAAAGTAACAAATCTCAGCTTCCCTTACTTAGAATGTAATTCTCCTGATTAATTAGTTGTGGTAAAGAGAATATCTGTTAATGGCCTAAGACATACTGTACACAATTTAGCTGCTCTGATTCATTGTATTTTTGTTTTTGTCATTGTTATGGGAATGATATTTTATCACTCTGTCAGTATTTTTTGGGTTCTCAATATGTTTTCTAGCATTCCTCTCTGAAAACATTACTTAGGAAAAATCCTTCTTCCACCCAGGTAGAATAGAAAAAAAACCAAAAAGATCTTTTGATATTTTTCTTATGGCATGAATTATATAAACTGTTTAATTGCATATAAGTTCACTTCAGCTGTCCCTTCAGCCCACTTAAACAGCTCAAAGGCAAGATTTCAAAGTTGTTTCAAAATTTTTAAAGAAACGCCTAAAAATATTTTAGAAATAAAATATTTTAAAATGCTTTAATAATGGAATATTAGAAGCAATATGAGAAGAAATAGGGGATAGAATAGCCCATGGGAAATAGACTGATTCTTACAAGGTCAATACTCAGTAAGGTAAGTGTAGACAAGCAGGATGAAGGGTGTGATCAAGTGAACATACCTCCTTCTACATCAGCATTACCCATTCTCACTGCTTATTACTCAGTTCTGCATCTGAGATTGAATCACTGCTGTTTTTATGGAGACCTATGGTCTTCCAGGCCAGGGAGGGTCAAGAGAGCATCTTCTGCGTGCTGTAGAAGTAAAAACATATAAATTACAATGTAACTGAAAAAACAACTCACCTTTAATGAAATGTCATTCCTGGGACTCTCTTCATCACTTTTGAGAATCTCTAATGTACATAGTGCATTTTAACTGTGGAAACAAAACATAAGTGGCCTGGAAAACATGGGTGAAACAACCAAAAAACCTCCATCTTTTTCATGCAAATTTTGTTCTGAAGCCTTAGAATGGCAACAGCCTTTCTCCCAGAGTAGCTGTCAATAACAGTCCTAAATGGGTAGCTGCAAGCTGGTATCCTGGGTAGAAAACAGCAGCAACCAGGGGTATCTGCACCAGTACCCTTTGTGAAATGACACAGGCACCGGGAAAAACATGTCTCCCATCTTCTCTGACTTGTCCTTGAAAACTCCTCCTTTGCTCCAACCACCAGAGATCAGCAGGCAGAATTTCCTTTGGCTGGTTCTTCATGCTGAGCGTACCTTATGGCTGTCTCCATGCACAAGTACCTGATGAATCTCACATTGCTACAGCCCACTGCATTTTGTTGACACTTCTCAGACAGGGCTTGTGACTTAAAAGGGCCTGCAACATGCTGCCAACAAGGCCACAGTGGGCTTGCTGGCTTTGGGCTTCTTGTTTGGGATATAATTGTATGGAATTTGGGTAATAAAATTATTCTAGTTGATGGAACAAATAGAACACATGTGAGAAGCTATATTATTGCTATTTCTGAGGGAAAAAACAAGTAGACAATATGCTGCTTATGACCAGCAGAGAGAATGGGGGCCCTGCTCTGTCAGGTTATTGTCCAAGTGAAGATTCTCAGGATACCATTACTAAAAGCCAGGCTCTCTGGGTGACAGTGAACAAAGACTACAAAACTGGTAAAGAGAGTTGCAGCAACACGCAGACATCTTTCAGCTAACATCCTACAAACAGCAGCTGCCAACAGCAAATTAGTTGATGGCTCTGTGCTGAGGCAGTGAGCAGGGCTTTTCACAGCACAGCGCATTTGGGGTGTGCTGTAATTGGAGTTTGGTAGGTGTGCAGCAAATTCAGGAAGTGCAATTTGCACCTCCTTGTGCCAGAAACGGAATGAGTCAGATCCTTAAAGCTTCAGTTTCAGCTTTGCTTCTGCCTCCTCATTGTTCTGACTAATACATAATGATTTCATACCCAGCTAACTATGGTAAAAGCCAGCTGCATGGCCTCTAGGTTAGAGCCAACTCATGCTGGCGTCAAAGCTAAAAGACTCCCACAGATTTCAGGGGAGCAGCTGCAGGCCACTGCAGCTACCTGTAAGCAAAATTATTAACTGCACTAAGAAACACACAAATCAAGATACACTTAACAATACAATGCACTTCATCAGAAGTCACTAGCATCTCAATTCTTAGGTGTCAAATTTGAAACATCTGAAAGAGGCCAGAAGTTCAGAAAGAACTAAGCAGATGGACATAAGACTTCTAATACATTAAAAAACATAGTAACCTCCCAAAACAAGAAACTTAAATTTGGCAGCAATTTTAAATGCAACTCTAGTTCTCCAAACATAAGAAAAAAAGCCCTAGAAAAATGCTCTGTATGGTTTTGGCCTCAGATGTGCCCCAATTACAGCACACCCCAAATGCACTATGCTATGAAAAGTCCTGCTCACTGCCTCAGCACATGCTCATCTGACACCACAGGATCAGTGTCGTGTGTTAACTTGGTTTGACCTTGGTCCTGGGCAATGGGCAATACTGAAACCTCTGTCTTTCATGAGACTCTGTGTATACCCACTGGCACTTTTAATGGTCAGCGTACACATTTACAGAATACAGGCTTCTTTCCAATTTATTTCATTACTTACTATAACTAAAGTATTTAAAAAACCATTTTTTTACTTATGGGTAGGAGGTTTTTTCCTTCTGTTCGTAGATTAGCAATTTGTGAAGAACACTGAGGGTGAAATTAGTTAAAATAATGTAAAATTTGAAAGATTTAGTAACAGTTTTCTTTCCCTGTGTTCTCCCACTAGAACCATGACTTGGCAGTGCGGTTTGTAACTGTTTTTCCTTCTGATCTTGTGTAAGCCAAAACCTTGGTCTGACAAATGATATTGTGAGAGCAGTTATCTAAAACTGCCTGGAGCTCTGGCAGAATCAGGCCAAGGGCCTTGATGCTAACCCTGCAAAAGGTAATGAGGGTTTGCAGTTGGCTATTGGCAGAGTAAGATTAGATTTGGTTCTGTAAAGCTGTTTAACTACAGAAAATGAAGACCTCATCATTTAGTAGTGTTCCTAGTTAGTCCACAACATTTTTTCTGAAAAGGTGAGGATGAGGTCAGTGGTGAGACCCAGAAGCTTCCCCAGCTCTCCAGAAGAACTGCAGGGAGAAAGACCAGCGTAATTTGACACAGAGGTCAGACTTTGTGTGTACTTGCTGTACAGTATTCTCCAGTCTCAGAATAGTGCAGCTGACAGCTAGGATCCCTCCTTTCTAACAGATGTCAGGTGTATTTCAATAAATATCGAAACCATGGATAGCTTTCTGAGCCTGATGTGAAAACCAGAGATTCTAAGGTTTCCTGCACGCAATTTGTAACCTCCTTAGAGGCCCCGATTATCAGCCTTGCCTGCCTATCAAGCACTACTCGCTTTTTGGGTCAAAGAGTCATCAAAATGGGGTCAGAGGACGAGCTCATTATTTCCCGTCTTCTCAGCAGTCTGCTCCCAGTGTGTTTCTTGGCTCCTCTGTGACGCACATGGCATTGTTTGTGGAACAATGTCATGTTTTAATGATTTGCAAAGTACTATGAATCGTGCATATTAAAGATACTCAGCAAGCATTAACAGCTGCTATTTAGTGCAGCAAAGTTTTATAGAATTTCAAGGATGTAGACTAATTATGTGTTTAACAATAAGCCCCCGTTATAGTGGCCTTACTTTAAATTGCCCATCAAAACCTCAATAAACCGGCAATAGCATGACAGAAATTAATATAGGATTTTTAAAAAATATTTTTAATCTAATTTGCTACATCGGAAGTAGCAATATCTTCAGATGGATTTTAGCTAAAATACATAAAATAAATATTTAAAAAAACAATGCATCCTTGCCAAATAATTAAATTTCCAGAACCCGTAAGGTGTCTGACCCCAGCGTGACCCGCTGCCACTGCGCTGGTGTCACTGGCGCCATTCCCGACCCCCACCGCCCGGAGCGCCTGCCCGGTGTGTCACGTCCCATCAGCACCTGGCGTACCCTGCGGAGCCGCTGCTCCCGGCGGGCACGAGCTGCGGCCGAAGGCGTGCCCGGTTCCAGCTCCCGCACGGCCCGGGGCCGGCCGGGACGCGGCGCCTCCGGGAGCAGCCCCCCTGAGGCGGCCGCGCTCTGCGCTGCGGCGGCCCC
>VZTH01010337.1:2230104-2246334 GCA_013397815.1 Aleadryas rufinucha
GGCGGGGAGCGGTGTTCCCACAGCGGCCCCACAGCGGGATGGCGGGGAACGCTGTTCCCACAGCGGCCCCACAGCGGGACGGCGGGGAGCACCGGCCCCAAACCGGGATCGCGGGGAGCACCGGCCCCACACCGGCAACGCGGGGAGCACCGGCCCCAAACCGGGATCGCGGGAAGCACCGTCCCCACACCGGGATGGCGGGGGAAGGGGCTGCCGGAGGCGCCGGAACATTATTATTTTTAGCGACAAACGTTGCGGTGACTGCTCCTTGCAGGAAGCCTCATTTCAACTAATTATAACTCCTCATTACAGCCGCATTACATTTCTGTTAAGAAATACATTAAAAGATACAAAGTGACAGAAATGTCAGGCCAGTAATAATATGAGCTGAATAAACCTTTCCTTTTTGAATAAAACCTTGAGAACAGGGTCTGCAATATTTAACCTAAAAGACAGTGCACCTGGTAGGCAGAAATCATCATCATCCCAGTGTCAGGAGCACATTAACATTTCAGATCACAAACAAAAAGTATTTCTAAAATGATGTTTGTAGAAGTTAACAATTGTTTCCTTCCTTAACACGTAATAAGGTTGTATTAAAATCATATTTGCATTCCCTATTAATGCAACTCCACAGACAACCAACTGATTTAAATTAGAGAACATTTACTCTTTTGTTTTTTCCATTGCAGCTGCCGCAACAGCAGGACCAGCACTTCCAAAATCTGCCTGGGCCTCTGGCAGCACCAGCCACTGGAGCTCGAGTCCATTTTGAAACCAGGGCGAAGTGAACAGCTGGCTCGAGTGAACGCCTGGGAGCCCACACCCTCGCTGTCCCTCAAATAACAATGTTTATTACATTCTTATTACACTGAAAGGAAAGCAATAAGCATTTGGGAAAACAACCAACATCTACAGGCTGGTGTGTGGGAGGACATTACGATGTTATCCTGTCCGGCAATCTCTTACTTCTCTCTCCCCATCTGATAATAAAAAGAGTGACTGGACAAATGTGCCTTTTACACCTTGCTCCTCTGCTTTTTATTCTCTGTCATCCTCCCTAAAACAACACAAACTAACCGAGCCGTTAATAATTTGTCAGATTCCAGAGTCTGGGATGCATTTTCGCCAGCCTATCTCTATCTGGACGGAAGTGCAGAGCTGCTGCAGCAGCCCTAAAAGCACAAGAGGTCCCATACATCCCTCTGGCTCCTCTCATGCTGGAGGAGAATTACGGCTATGGATAGGAGTCCATACTGACATTTCTGCCATCTCTCCTGTGTCATCTCTCAGCACACTGTTCCACCCCCCTCTCTAAGTTTCTGTGCTACTAAAAGCAATTACAACTCGAGTGACTCATTACACCACAGGTCTTGAAGTCACTCCCCCATACAAGAAAATAAAAGCTCTCCCTCTTTTCTATGAGATCCACTTTCTGCTGGTATTTGAGTGAGACAGTGGCAACCCAGAACTGTCACCCAACACTTCTTCTCAAGCAGCTTTGTTACCCCTTGATGACTTGGTAGGAACAACAAATACATAAATTCAAATGAAATGGAACTGGAATGCTCCCAGTGACACACTCAGTGCAAGGCAGTAACTTGCAGGTGGGAAATTGCCTCTCCCTGAAAGATGAAGCGTCCGAAGCTACCTACGTGTGCATCGTCTTTCAGATTCCCTTGAGCTGACAGCTTCCTCACCTACCTGCATGAAGTTTTATATGGCAACAGTGAAGGGAAAGTACTAATAGAGAAAGTGAGGTAACAAAAACACAAAATAGAAAAATATGCTAAAAAGAAGCTCAGCAGCAGAGTTAGAAATCAAACTTTCCCCTGAAAACAGCAGCAGGAATCTAGCCAAGAAACAATGGTCTTGGTACATTTTGGAAACTAGAAGTGGAATAATTAGAGGCATATCTTATTTAATCCGTAATACATAAGAAGTATTTTCTACCGTCCTAATTATGGATTTACTTGCATAAGAAGTTTGTACTTGCAATGAATACTAAATGCTTGGAAGATGTTTATGCCGTTCTTAAAAAATTTGTTTATTAGGAGACTGAAACAAAGCAGTAGATTGTAGCACCTAATTATGAAAAAGAGGATACACATCGCAGCCAAGTATTGTGGCACTCTCTTTCTTCTTTCAAGGTGAACACCACAAATGCTGAAAACATTTGGATTAAAATAAAAAGTTTATAATTTAGGTACATGTTTTTTAAACTGAGGATCAATCTGGCAAATACCAACAAGCAAGCTGCTCCTGTTCAACATAAGCATGCTGTATTTTACTTCTGAGATTAAGAGTTATTTTTAATCTTTACCACTTTATTTTTGTTTTAAAAAGTGTCTAGATATGTGTAAATATTTACACACATAAGTATTATACAATCCATAGAACCACTTTAAAAACAGTGCATTTGCAGAATAATATTAATATGAAAACATATAATATTAAAATGATATTCACATAATATTTATATTATACATTAAATATAAGTTATGATATATTCTTGTTCAGAAAGGCTTTCAAGCTCTGACAGCATTGACTGTTTACATATGGAAAAACGGAAAGAAAACTATTCTATTATCCTCCACTAGAGGGAGAGAGCAGCTCTTGTTGCTGGGCAGATTCTGTGAACAGTTTTATACTGCCCCATTTAAAGCAATGATGTCAAGTTTAGGGGAAAAAACCCCCGAGCAATGTAGTCCATTATATTATGAAATATGAAGTAACTCCTAAAATACTAAAGCCCTGAAATCTAAAATTTCGTTGCTGCTAGGTTAATTTCTGGAACCAGTACTACACTGTGTTGATTTCTTTAGACGTGGATGTTTACATATTTATTAAAAATTCTGAAATAAATAGCAAAAGTAACAGAAATTGTAGTATTGAAAAACAGTTATTAATTTGATAACAAAACAAAATTACCTATATTGTACTTTCCATTCTGCATTGGATATGGAACATTCCTACAGGTACTGCATCATTTTCACTGCTTCCTTAGAAATCAGAGCATGATTTCTTCCACCCAACAGGTCACCCTTTGTTTCAGAAGCTCAGAGAAGTTTCACCTCCCCAAAGACAATTTGACACTAACTGTTCAGAGTGTCTGTGTTTTCATGTCACCTAAATACCCTGATGATCCCATCCATGATATCCACACACATATCTGTCCCTTTTAGCCCTCTGGACTCATGATCCTGCTGGTTTGCAGTTTGTGGTGGGGTAAGGAAACAAGTGCTGGTGTCTGTGTGCCCACAGAATGTGTGGGAACTGCCCCAGCCCACAGAAACATGAGACACTTGGTTTAGCTTCAGAGTACTGACAAGGACCAAGCTTCTGATGCGTGTAATGTCATTTGGAGAGTGGGCACAGGATGCCCACTACCTGAAGGACAAGCTTGGATGGCACACAATCGAAGGCTGAAATGTTACTTTCATTTAAAACCTGCTGCAGAAAGAGTAAAGAAGAAAGGCTGGGAGGGGTTAATATGTCTATTGTCAAAGCAATAATCTACCACTGGATGTGTAAGTGACCTTGAGAAGATGCAAATATTTCTTTATATACTGAGATGTGGACAAACCAAGCACAAGGCAACAACTGCTCAGTTTGTGCTTATATTGATTTCAAAGGAAGCCCCCTATTTATGGTTCAAGAACAAAAACTTTACAAGGAAACACAACCCAGGCCTTAATATGACGTTTGAATTTAATTTTGAAGTTTACAAAATGCTTACAAATAAAAAATCCTGTAAAATATATTTCTATTTTGCACTCCTGTTTATATTTATTTAAATTTTCTAAGGAACTGGAGGCAGTTTAATAATACATTCCTTTTCTGTGTCTCTGTTTAGGGAAAACTGTAGTTATTGATAGTATGAGTGCTATGCAGACAGATTGAAAAAACCCCAACAAAACAAGTAAGTGACATTGGAACAGTTACTGAGAAGGAAGGAATGACTCTATCTTGAACACATAATGGCAGCTTTTGTACAAGTAGTTCTGCCTGAGTTGTCACAGGGATCTCTGTTGCAGGATCTCTGGGTTTTGTTGGCCTCATGTAGATCAGTCCCACTCCAGCCCTCCAAAACAGCCCACGAAGCTGTGGAGAGTGCAACAGCAGCAGAACGCTGAGCACACCCTGGCAGCTTCACACAACCTGAAAATCCCTGGTTCAGGTACTGCTGCAGATGAGATATGAGCCACTAATGGCACACTGCAGTTTAGTTGTGGGCTGAGGAAGTCACCTGCTGTAACTTGGCTGAAATATTTACAGCTCTCAATTCAGTGGAGGACAGTGTATGTGTCTCCTTCTGTCTCTAATCATTGTTTACCTGCTCTGTTCTCACGAATCATAACACCATTGCTGGTCTGGTGTTTAAAAAATATCTTTTCTGAAAATACATTGCTTTGGGATTTTGCACAAATCAAGTTATTAAAATGTTGTGTTAGGATTTCATGAAAGCTTTGATATTTCACAAACTGTTTATAAAGAATGTAATACTTTGGCAGTGGTGCTACAGTGAATAAAAAGGGAAACAGAAAGGAAAATCACACAGTTCAATCTCAGGCTAATTCAAAGTTGACAAGCACAAACACTGTTTTATAGAGTATTTTCAAAATGTTTACAGATCAGAAGATTCTTTTGACTGAAATGTCTGTCAAGATAAGCATGAAGCAAGCTACAGAACAAAGCCAGGAATATATTTTAAACTTTATTCTTAATCTGCAGTAAACCCAAACTTATTGGTTTGGACAAAACACACACAAAACATTTACTTCATACCCAACTGGAGTAAAATGTTTCAAGAGAAAAAATTTAGAAAACTACTGCACACAGATAATTACTGTGATTTGAGTGCCAGGAAATGAAGGGCTAAACTCCAGTACCGCTGAAATAAATACTTTAATTTATATTAACTAGTTCAGTGCTAATTTGACCTTGCTGGAATTTGCAGCTAATTTGGTAATTTGCAACAGATGCAACCGACAACCAAGTCATGCACTGAATGCTCTGAGGTCTCTTACACGCACAAGTCCGACCCGGAGGAAGTGACTGCAGCGCCAGTGTGAGTCATGTCGGAGGCCCCGAGTTCTCTCTCCTCGCCTGGTACTTCAGATGTTCAGCCAGCTGCAGCCACACCCTTATGCTCACATGTTTGAAACCAGAAAAGCGAGATATCACCATGTGCAAAACATGTTACAATAGCACTTAGGACTAATAGGATTTTTCCTGATAAGATAGTTTATTTTACCTTCTCGATATACAACTTTGATTGCTAACGTACAAAGCTGAAATTAAATGACACTGCAAAAAGGGACTGGTTTATCACCTCTTCTTTTGTTTTGTGAGCGAATGTCATTCCTCCTGTGCTGTGACTTTCTGAATCAGGGAAATAACTATAATGAGTTGCAGAACACCCATTGTCCTGTGGACATCTTTATCTACAACATGGAAATGTAGGTTTGCTGTTGCTGCTGCCACTGGAGAGCTTAAAAGTGTATGGGTGGCAGCAGTTCAGTTGAGAAGCAGCAGCCACTGTACATACTCCTACCCATCCAATGTACCCTGCCAGCTCTTTAGGCTTCTTCTCCAGCTCACTGGCCTGTTCCTACTCACTTTCTCCCTTCATTCTTGCTGCATTTCTTGTGGCAGGATGAACCTGGCTCCAACCTCTCATGTGAAGCACTACTCAGTGTTGCTGGGGGAACCTCTAATATGAGTCTTGACTGATAGAGTCACTGATAAAATAGCCCCTTCACTCTGAGGCAGGAGCATCTCCATCTGCTGAGAAACATCCTTTGGTCCTTTTAATACACTCCAGAAAATTTTCACATCTCTCACAGGATATGCAGAGGAGTATTTACAAATTTATTTGTAAGAGGATAGCCTTAGACTAAATACTACAAAGTAATTCTTCCCTGTGACGGTGGTGAGACACTGGCTGAGGTCGCCCAGAGAAGCTGTGAGCACCATCCCTGGAAATGTTCAACACCAGGCTGAAGGGGGCTTTGAGCATCTTGGTCTAGTGGATGGTGTTCCTAACCACAGCAGGGGGTCTGAAACTACATGATCTTTAAGGTCCCTTCCAACACAAACCATTCTATGATTCTGCACTGTCCTCCTGAAGGATCTAAGAAAATTGGACAGGACCTCCTGTATCTGTAGCTGCTGTAATGCATCTTGGAGATGCTCTTGGAGATAGAAGAAAGACAGATAAGACAAGTAGTTATTCTCCAAATGAAAATCTCCATGCCAGCAATGATAAAAGTGTTGCTTTTTCCTCTACTTTTGAATTCCATTCCCATGGTCTATCCTCAGTCTTGGATGAACTTGAAGACAGCAAATTAGTTTATTCTTTCTCATTTGAGTAAGACTGTGCAGCTATCATGGGAGTAGGCGGGGGAATTGCTGAAAATGTTCATATTTTCTCAGAGTATTGTTTGAGAATGTTGTTTTGTGGTGAATCCACCAAAGATACCAAGGATTCTCTGCAGACAGGCAGTGGGAAAACAAGAAAATATGCATTATGTCTGTTTGGCAGTCTGGAGTTACCAAAATGAAGAGAGGGCACAAGCTTTTAGGGTGTCATAAGAAAGCTGTGCAGTCTTTAGGGTGTCATAAGAAAGCTGTGCAGTCTCTATGCCAAATGACAATACTAAGTTGGGTTTGTTTTCCTTTTTGCCTTTTTACCCAGCACCAATGTAACACACCCTTGCAAATATACAGAATTCTTCAGTCACCCAAAGAGGCTCTTAGAAGAAAGAGGAGGCAAAATCTATAAATACCATAAATTATCTTTCCTTTTAACAGTAACTGTGTAACAAGTGATTGACCAAGTCATTTGGTGATACTTTGTACTGGTTAAAAGGTCAGCGGTTCAACAAAACTGGGAGAAGGATTTTTTTTTCTGTTCTGTGTCTTGGTGCTGCAGAAACCAAACTCCTATTTCAAACCTTTCCTTCCTCATCAATCACTGCAGCACTACCACTTCATGGGAAGCAGGGTGGTAGCTTAATGAGAGCTTTAGGGAGGAGAGCGATCAGCACTACAGCAATAGTAAAGGAAAAGTGATCAGAAGAGAAATAGGACTTCTTATTTTCATCAGTACACATTTCCAGAGGGCTGAATGGTCTGTAAGCTCTACAGCACACTTTCCCTTTTGAACAATGGGGATTAAGCAAGTGGTTGAACCAGAAGAGTGCGGTCTGAATGAATGAACTGCTGGATGGGTTGAAACTGGATGGAATCCTGGGCTTGAAGAGTAGGAATCAATGCCTTGATGTTTAGTTGGTGGCCAGTACAAGCAGAACACTCAGGAGCCAGAATTGTTCATTACCTTGATTGTAACTTGGATAATGATATAGGATGCACCTGCAGCAGATTTTCAGACAATACTAACTAAGAAGGGATAATTTTCAAACCAAACAGTGGAGGTTCAGTTGAGAGGCCTCTGAGAAACTTAAACACTGGGTCAACAGGAACCTTATGAAATGTAATGAGGAATGCAAAGTGAACACGGGGTTGAATAGTGCCAGGCACCAGTGCAGGCTGTCAGAGCAGCAGCAGCAGCTGAAGAGCACGTGCCTGTCACAGTGGACACTAAGTTGAACATGAGCCAACACGGTGTTTTCATTGTGAATAAAGTGAACCACAGTCTGAGCAACATTAGGAAGGGAGCACGGACAGCAGATGGATGGAAATTATTATCCCTCCTTATTTAGTGACAGTGAGTCCACATCCGGGATAATGCGTCCTGTTTGGGGTTCCCCAGCTCAAGAAGGATGTCACAAAACAGGAGAGGGGCATGCAGAGGTCCAATGAGATGGTAAATGGCCTACAGCATATGACTTGTAAAGAGATGTTGAAGAAGTTGGGCTTGGTTTGCCTGGCAGAGAAGAAAATAAGGGGATATCTGACAACAATCTAAAACTACCCAAAGGGGAGTGGCAAAGGCCGTTGAGCTGGATTCTTCTCAGTAGTAGTGAATGGCAAAACCAGAAGGAAAAGTCACAAGCTGAGTCCTTGGAGTTGTGATGCATGTGGATCCTTGTGGATGCATGTGGTTGTGCATGGCTGGTGCCACACAGGAACATACTGCCCAGAAAGGCTGGCCAGTCTCTGTCCTTGAAGGCTTTCAAGGGCAGCTTAAGCAAGGCCATGACTGACCTGCAATACCACAGGTCACAGTCCTGCTTCCAGTGGACAGCTGGACAGGGTGGACCCCAGAGACCCCTTCCAACCACCACTTCTAGTACTATGCTACCACAGTGCCCCCCAGACAGTAAAGGAAATTGAGTTACCAATTCTTCCTACTTCTGCCTTCTTCCCTCTCTCCCTCCATTCCTCTTTCCTTTTAAGTTATATTATGACATCTAATTACCATTATGTTTAAGGGACTAGTAAAACATGCTTCCTTTTCAGTTGGGGTTACTCTGTTTGCCATCCAAGCATTTTACACAGTTAAGATTTCTAAGGCACCAGAGTCTGTCAGACTTCATTTACATCTTATTTTACTGGATCAGGCACCTTTTTCTTCTTAGCTAAAAATTGCAAACTTTTTCTGATATGATAGGATTGCCCTCCCCATTCTTACAAAATGGACTTTTTTCCTCACTGAACGTAATTTGTACTCTGTTAGACCTGCCCAGGGTTACAATTCAAGTAGATCCATACATACTCATCTTCCTAAGAGACATAAATCCAGGATTATAGCCTAGAACCACAATGGTATATGAACCAAAACTGCTGAAGCAGTATGACACAGCTAAGTGAATTCTCCATCACATCAAACCTCTGTTGGCACAAGGATTTAAGCACATAGGCAGCAGCTCAGGTATTGGACATAACAGCCAGTCAAATTTGTTTCTGTGGCAGACTTAATAAAGGATGTTAGCATGTTAGATAATTCAGAAATCCAAGTGTATGTGTCTCAAACTTGAGTAATAACACCAGTCGATAAGCAGCAAATTTCAAGTGTCAAGCCCCTAGCATTAAACCTTTTAAGAAACCAGACTCTAGTCAAAAAGCTAATGCCAAGTTATAAATTAAATTCTGGGATAGCAGTGCCCATACACTGTTGGGCAAAGTATTATTGTAAAAGATGAAATAACCAGGGAACATGTATACTGCAGAATAACACACATTTGCAATGCACTATCACAGTCTTTTAAAATGGAAATCTTTGTTTATGAAGGAGACATAAATAAACCCAATCACAAGTCTCTGACGCTAATCTACTTATTTATTCTGGAAAAGGATTTCTTTTTGAAGACGACAATGCAAAGTAGTGTAAGTTTTGTGTAAAGACTGAAGCCATAGCCATAGCCCATAGTCTGCCACACACTTGAACCAAAGCCAGATAGAAGTGTTTCATATTGATATATCTGTTGGACTAGATCCGTAATGGAACAGCACATTTTTTAAATTAAAAAAATAGAACAGATTTGCATTTGTAAACATCAGATGGAGGAAAAAGTCAAGTAAAATTGTAGAAAAAAATATTTAAAAGCCCCAAATGCATATTGTTAACCCCCTTCAGACCATTTCTTCTTTAACAGTATGTTCTTCTGTGCCACGTTTTGCACATAGGCAGTATGTGTAACACCATTGAAATATTCCTGTTGGCCTCTCATTTTGTCTTCTCTCAAGATACTTCTTATATCTTCTTGAACAGCCTTCATTTATATTACTCAGTGCACTGCTAGGACATCAAGAACCTCTGAGGATGAAAGTTATGTGTGGTGGCATACAGTCACCTTAGCCTGGGTATATTCACTGCAAACAGAGCAATGAATTGCAGAATGTAAACCTCATTGGTCAGGTTACTTAGAAAGAGCCAGCCGAGGAGTGCATACTGGACTGAAAAAGGAATATATTTTTGCATCTCTTCTCCCAAGGGTGGAATATTTTTGAAACTTATTTATTGCACAAATAAGGTACCATACAATGAAACTTCCCAAGCTGCATTGTCAGGGTGGTTTGGATACCTAAGTTAAACCAGCCACTCTGAAATAAACGTAATTCAACGGCCATTAAAATCTTGATACCGGCTGCTTTTATTGGATTATATCCTCCAACTCTCTGGGATGTAAATTTCCGGCCATAACCTGTGCAGCAATAAACTTCATTCAGCCACAAGAGTGTGCATGTGAGAGGACTGCAAATCTGCTCCGCCAAACCAGAATTAGCCGGTATCGCAGGAATGAAAGAGCGTGGAGATTTGAAATTGCAGGGAATGGAGACAAGGCGGTGCAAAGGACGAGCTGCCTGGGGGGCAGGCGGCCCCAGACCGGTGCCGCACTCCTATGGAAAATAAGCCCCGGGGCGGTGAGCAGAGGCGAGGCTGAGCTGGCGCGGTCGCTGAGGGGAGCCGGGCGCAGGTGGACACCGGAGCCCGCAGCAGCCCCCGGGGTCCCGGGGCGCGGAGCAGCGCCGCGGGTCGGGCTGACAGCGGGGGCTCGGCGCCGAGGCGCGCAGGGACGGCGGCGCTGGCGGAGCTNCGCGACAGCCGCTGCTGAGCTGTCCCTGTGGCAGCCCCGCGGCCCGGGCGGTGGCGGCCGTCCCCGCCCCAGCTCTGCTTCGCACAGGTGAACCCGGGATGCTGGGAAGGCGACGCGCGTGAAGCTCCCAAAGCTGCTCTCTTGGGAAAAAAAATATCCCCTGCCTTCGGGCTGCTCCCGAAACAGGCTGTAAGCCTGTACAAAACAGAGGTGCACGCCTAATTCAAGCTGCCCATTCCTTTGGTACCAAGGGGAGAAAACTGTCCGCTATTTCAGCCAATTCCGCCGTCCCCGGGGACGGGGCACCACGCATGGGTCACACCGGGGCATAACAGCACCGAGCAGTCTCCGGGGAGGCCGCCCGAGCAGGGCTTGGAAAACATCCCTCAGGGAGGGGCAGCAGGGCAGCACCCCCGGTCTGGAAACGGAACTGCTGCCGACTTCATGCAAACTTGTGACCCTGGCAATTAGTTTAGCCTTTTAAGCATTTAATTTCCCTGATTTTGTGTTCCTTGCCGGGAACACATTGTTATGCACTGGGGCTCTGACTGGCAGAGGTGGTTGGTGTCCACGTCTCAATAAAGTTGCTGACAGGTGAAGTGCTCGGCATGTTAGCAAGGTGAAGTCAGACTGCCAAAACATATGACAGCTAAAATAAACCATGTTATTAGCAATGTTTCATCTGTATGTCTTCAGCAACCAAATAACTGTATGTGGCATGTTTACTGGGAATATTGCAAAGTAAAACTCATTAGTAGTTATAATGCATTTATGAGTTATCCATTGAAACTGCCTTTAAAGTACAATTGTATTCTATAATTTTTAACACTGAGGCAGTCAAATGTTGGAATAAGTTGACCAAATATATGTAAATTATTTATCATATGGACTTTTGATATCAAGAGCAGATGTTTTTCAGTGATCTAGTTGAATTACAAGCTAGAGAGCCATACCACTGATGGTACATGGAACTTGGGTATTTTGCTACTGACTTCGGTCTTATTACAGCACCTGCATTTGTCCCTAAAATAGCTCATGAGTCAGGTTTTCGAAAAAGCTCAGCATCTTCACAGGCCCTAATGCTTGGGCTACGTTTCTAAGAGCTCTTCATACTTTGTGTGCATATAGTCTAAAAAGCTTTTCTGAGAAAAAAAAAAATCTAGTTCATTTCCAGCTGACCAAACAAGAATCCAGATTCTCCTGCCTTTAAATGAAATTCCTTCTGAGGGGCTGTATTCAAACACTGTTACTGTGAGTGGGTCTTCACTGCCTTGCTTGTTGGGGAAACTGGCTGGCTTCACAAATCAGCTGCTGTAATTTTCATTACAGTTGCTCTAGGATTTCACAATTGCAAAGAGTCTCTTGGGCTCCTCTGCCTTTCATGAGCCTGTTCTTGGCATTGCTGTGGTGTGGGAAGAAGGCTGAAGGCAGGTAAGTGCCTTTCTCCTGGGTGCAACAGGCCATGGGGCGATCAGTCAGTCCTGATCCCTGAGGGCATCCAGGCATCCAATCCTTGCTTTATGCAGAGACTGAGAGTTTGTGCAGTAATTGGAGATGACCTGCCCACCTGCCCTGCTTTTGAGTGTATTCACTCTGAACTTGTGTCCTTAGCGAAAAGTTAGTAGTATGAAAGTAATAATAAGCAAGGATTCAGTTCAAATGGAAAATACATGCATTTTCTGAAGATTTGTGGGGATTGATACAAGCATGACATTAACTTGCATCTACTCAATCTAAGCCCCTTCTGTCAGCAAGACTGCAAAGAGGAGTACCATAACTTTGCAGCTCAATATCAATTCTTTTTCTTCAAATAATTTAAAATACATGAAATATGTGCATGTTTCTTGTACAAAGAAGAATTTTTTTGTATCCAGTGTAAGGATTCAGGTGTGCACAAAACCAGTCAAAAGTATAAGAGAGAAAGGTGAGGCTTTACATTTAATTTTGACTCTGAATCTTCAGTTACATAATTTTCTATTCCATTATCTAAGATGCACTGTAATATCCCTCATACATTTTCATTAATCTTATACGGAGCATGTGTAACAGCTTGCGATTTTCCTTCATGCTGCCTCTTCTCATTATTTCCCATTAGCATGATTATTCACTGTGTTTATCACCTTTATGTAGCTAGTCTCTCTCTGCCTTGTGAGTGGGCTGAATCCTCTGTAAGTAGTCCTGTAACCTACAGCAACAGTGGATCTGGCTCCAAGTACATTATTAGGATAGGGTTGAGATGTCATCTTTAAGACCTACCTTTTGTAGAGGAAGGGTGAGGTATAATCATGACTAAGGCTGTCCTCGTTAATTTAATTAATAATATAATTTAATAATTGTGACCAGGCTATCCTTTTATGGTCAAAAAAAGTCTGCACCACTGCGTGGCTCTAACTTGTTCCCCTGCTGCCCGTCCTGCCTCAAACACTCTGCAGGACCTCTAGAAGGACCTCTAAGCACCATCTCCATTCTCTGTTTCTCAGTTTGGAAAGGAAAAGCATTTCGGTATCTGTTTCCACTGGCAACTCATCAACTGATCCCAGCTTATCTGCCTGTGCACCAAGTGTTAAATGTGCACAGTTCTTGTTCTTCGTGACTGTGTCACCAATACCTCCCATGGCCAAGTTAGGGCTAGTGACAACTTAGTCGCTAAAGAATATCCACCTATGAAAAATTTGCTACCAGGAGTGCAACATATTTTAGCTGCAGCTCACTTACAAGGCAGATCAGTGTGCTCTTGGAAGAACCTACGTGCTCAAGCTGCCCTTAGTCACACATGATTGCCTGCACTGCAGGGAAGGGTCAGATGGCACTTGACTACAAAGGGAACTTAGGCAGCAGCCAGGCTGGAGAGGCTGCACGTATCAACAGGTGCTCACTGGTGTCTGGGACTGGCCAGCTCTGACTCCAGCTATGGATTACTGTGGAATGCCTCAGGGCCTTCTCTGTGTGTTTATCTATCAATAAGAAAAAAGTAAAACAGTTTGGAAAGGTCGTAACTTGAGAAGCAAAATGTACTCACGTATTTAAAGACAAATTTTCAGTTGGTACAGAATCTAGGTTAGTCCATTCACTGCCTGTTTGCAGCAGTGAGGAGCCAGCCCAGAGGCACACATTCTGAGGGCTCACAGGAGATATAAGGAGCTTTTTAAAACAGTTTTTGATAACTTTTTTCTCTCTTTCAACTGTTGTGAAGCTGATGTTTCTTTTTATTTCTCTGGAGAAGAAAAGAATACAAAAAATTACCATCTCTGGTAATTTGTATCATTGCATTTCTAGTCTCCATGGAAACCTATGTGGTGCTCCACAGTTGGGTAAGATTTGAATCTGTTGCAGCAGAAATCAGATGGAGGGAAGACTGGATTCTGCACCTTGACTGTTAATCAATTAAAAGTGGTCTTGAGATTATTTTCACCTTGTGTTGCAATCTTCACTTAGAGTAACAACAGAATAAACCAAAGTAATCAAGTTAAGCTAGTATGGCCTGATCCTATGTACACCTATGCACATAACCCTGCCACTCAGTTTGATTCTGATAAGCATTGACATTAATTTGGAAGAATTCTTTGTTTTTAGTAGGATTATAAGGATTAATACTATGGAAACTGAAAGCATAATAGCAAACTGTTGTCACGTTGACTCTAATAAAAAGCTTTCCAGAGAGGTAGTAACAATCGCCTCGTTGTGATTTAGGTAAGCAAAGCATTTTGAAAATTAAGAATCTTAATTCCTTATCTTTTGCTTTCTTCATTCTTGTTCTTCCACTGCTAAGGAAGAAATACACTCCCAAACTGATTTCCTCTGAAAAGATGCACTAACTTCATCTGCTTCTTCAGGATTTCACTTCTTTACTCCGAGCTTTATGAACTTGAACACAAAGGCACATCATCTTACTGGGACAGCAGAAGGTGACACACAGAAGTAATACACAGAGAGAGACCAGTCTTTTTTGTAACCAGTCAACCCATGAAGAGTGAGTGCTCTCAGCCACCTAAGAGTAAGTAAAACATATAGTAATGGAAATAGCCTACTGTCAGCCTCTAAATACTCCTGCACAGACAGCCATGATAATAAGGTACACAAAGAAATAAATTAATTGCAATTTTCTAAGCATTTTACATTTGAACAATAAAATCACAGTATTCACTACAACTGCACTAACCACAGTGGTGAAATATGATAGTGATTTATGATATTCACTATAACCAAACTACAAAATCTGATCATTTTGTATGAATTTTTTAGGTGTTTACTGCATTTGCTTCAGAATACTGTGGAGAAAATGTATGCTAGTCGTGAGGATATTGGATATGATTTTGGAGATGACTCAAAAGTTGGAAGTAAGCCAATTAAACCTAATCCAAACATTGATGGAGGATGGGCTTGGATGATTGTACTTTCCTCTTTCCTTGTGCACATACTCATCATGGGTTCCCAAATGGCCCTCGGAATACTCAACATGGAATGGCTTGAAGAGTTTAATCAAAGTCGTGGCTTAACAGCGTGGGTGAGCTCCCTCAGCATGGGCATCACACTCATTGTAGGTATGTGCCAGCATCACATATTTCCAAACTATATAGATTTTTAGAATATGTTTGTCATTCATCCCTAAAGTATTTTCTTACAATTGTGCTGAGTTGACTTTAAAAAGTCACCAGGACACATTTTACAATCTAGATGGAGAAAGGGAATAACAGGGAAGATGATAGTGAAGACAGTCCAGGAGACTGACTGCATGAGCAGAAAAGGAAGCCTGTGACTTCCAGGTCTCACTAGAATTAAGAAAACAGGTGATCTGTGAAGCTTGGGGTCCTTCCCATACTCCATCTGTGAGGAGAAAATGTTGAATTCACACAGTTTATATTTCAGTTTGGCAGCTGAATGAAAATCTATTTTTTTAGTTGTAGTTGGATCAACCCAAAATAATATCTGGAGGAAATGTTTGTGTATGTATGTACATACACACCTATGACTCCCTAAATGAAGATTGAAAAAGTTGTGTTTAGATCTGCCTAAAATATTCCACTGAAAACAAAACAAAATGCTTAACTTCTGGTTACTTGTGAAAAAGTCTTGCACTCACACAGAATCAGCATTGGCAACAAGTGTGTCAGCTTATTCCTCTGTTTAAACTGTCCCTTCTTCATGGGACAACTTTGATCTTTGGTCTTGCAGGTATTTGCTAAGTATTTAATCAGTTGGTTGTATTTCTCTTTCCATGATTTTAAGAAGTAATATGAAAAATAAACTGAGTTGCATGAGTTGCCTGATGTTTAACATTTTATTTAAAACATTAAGAAACTTAAGGTGTGTAGTGGTTTTAGTTCACCTCTGTATCTTTTGTGAGATAGGAGATTTGGAGGAATGCAAAACAGGCTCAAACTTATCAAGGAAATGAAAAGTTTATTAACAGAATTGAAAGAGAAAAGAAAATAATAAGAAAATCAAAGCAAAATCTCTCTTTTCACTCACACCCCCCTCCTCCTTTCTTCTTCCCTAAATCAGCACAAAGGATAACATCACATAATTCTTAAGTCAGTATTCACAATTTTAAGAATTCTTCTATCGAGTAAGGAGGAAAAAGGTTTCCTTTGCAATCTGTGGTCCCCCAAAACCGTATCAGCCTCAGTACAACAGCCCCCGCCCGGGAAATAAAGCTGTTACCGGGAAAACACCTCTCCCATGGATATGGGATCACATGGGCCACAACATGGGGTAGTCCTTTTTT
>VZTH01010338.1:0-67546 GCA_013397815.1 Aleadryas rufinucha
GGCCGTGGTGGCGCCGCGCTCCCCCCGCCGGGCTGGGCCCCGGAGCAGCCGCTTTGCACACCCAGACAGGGAGCGCCCGCTGCCCGGGCCTCGCTGCCCCGCAGGCGCAGCTTTTCCCTGCTGAAACGCTGTCCTGGAGCGGCTGCGGGCTGGCACCTCAGCGGGGCACTGAGGACTTGCCTCCGCCCTGCCTGCGCACCTTGGCAGCCCCACTGAGGGCACTTGGCTCCCTGGTGTCCCTGTGGTCTTGCCCAAGCACTCCCTCTGCCCTGTCTATGGCTGGCGGTGGAGCAACCATTTCTCTCAGCATCTGCTCCTGAGGGGCCACTCCAAGGTCCCCGACCCATTGTCACCCCACTGGTGTGCTGCCACCACAGAGAGACTGCCATGTTCAGCTCATGCCACTCCAGCACACCCACGGAGGGTGGGGTGACTCGGCAGGAAGTTTGGCTCGTGATATGTTTGTACCTCCGAGGTCCCAGCCCAGGGCTTAGCTGGTAGCACCTGACCTATTTTAGGCCCTTTCTCCCCATGCTCACGTGCCATGGTGACATGTGGGAGCTGGGGCCATGCTGTACCCAGTGCTGAATGAACTTGGCACCGAATTCCAGTATCTACACAGTTCTCCCCACCTACGCAGAGCTTGGGCATCACCCGGCATGCCCGGGTCCCTTGGTTTACATATGAATGGGGGAAATATATTGTCCATCTCTCCAGGATCGACTCCAGCTCTGGTAGCCGCAGCCTGGCACACCCGGGAGAGGGCCCAACAGCCAACTTTCCTCCTTTCTCATTGGAGCAACCTGCCACGCACGTTTCTGCCACGTTCCCAAAATAAAGCGAATGGTTTATTTATACCCCCCCAGGGGCGGGCAGGGCCCTGCGCAGGGCGGGAGCGCCTGGTGTCTTGACAGAGCCTGGTGTCTGAGGCCCAGTGAGCGACCTGGGGAGATGCATAGAGCTGTTTCCAAGCAGGGGAAGTGTATACTGGGCCCTGACTGTCACCAGCTGCCCTCCTTCTGCTGATGTGCCCCCTCTTAGGCTGAGTGGGGAGAGCCAGGGCCACCATCAGGACATGTCCCAGCCTGGTTTCCCCCTATGAGCCCTTGGTCTGTGGGCACATGGCACAGCACATCCCAACGGGACATTGGTGTGGAGGGGCTGTACCGCTTGGGCAGCGATGCCCAGGCAGCTCTGGGCACCCCGAGGCACGTCCATATCCTGCTGTCCCAGAGGGCCCCCGCAGTGATCCACCTGCAGCCGTGTGGTTACTGGCGCAGGGAGGAGCAGGGCAGTGGTGCCGGGATGCCCTCAGACGCGCTTCCCATCTGCAGTATCATCTCTGCTCGTGCCATGGCCAGCGCCCGCAGGAAGGGCCCTGCTCCGGCCCGTCTCTTCCGGCAGAGGAATAGGGAAATGGCATCCCGGCCACTGCCTCCAGCTCCCGCCCGGATGTGCGGCACAGCGGGCAGCGTGGCCGGCCCTGCCGCTGCAGGGCTTTGTCTGCGGGCTGCAGCGGGGAGCGCGGGCGGCTGCGGCCTCCCCGCCGCGGGGTTCGCCCTGAGTCCCCCACCCCGCGATCGTGCTCGCCCCCAGCCCAGCCCGGCTCCCAGTGCACGCAGGGGCTCTGCGGCCGGTGGCCACGGAGCCGCCCGGCACTGCGAGCTCCCTCTGCAGGCCCCGGTGCCCGCGCACAGCCCGCACGGTGCCCCCACGGGAACCGCACGGTGCCCCCACGGGAACGGCCCGGTGCCCCCGCTCCCGGCGGGAATGCGCATCCCCGGCTCCCGCCATGGCCGCTGCCCGCCGCCGCGGTGATGCCGAAGGGACCGCGGCCCCGCACCGGGGGCTCCCGCCCGCTCCCCCCGAGGGGGATGAGGGCGTTACGGCCGGCTGGCGGGGAGCCCCAGACCCCAGCGCGGAGGGAGCTGTGGCCCACGGTGGTCCCGCGGAAGTCGTGGGCAGGATGGGCTGGCTGCGAGTCGCCTCCGGCCGCGGATGTTCACCGGGGCGGGGCCGAGGAGAGCGCGGACCCCGGGGACAGCACCGGGATCCTGCACAAAGGGCCGGGGGCGGCGGCTGGAAGACGTGGCCGTGGGGCTGGATCACGGTCGGGAGCGTGGGCGAAAGGGTTAAGGAGTCGCGGCGGGCAGGGGGAGGGCTGGCCCGGCCTGTGGAGAGGAAGGAAGCAGAGGAGGAGAGGAGAGGAGCGGAGAGCATCCTGCCCGGAGGGTTTGCCGGGGGCCCCCTTTCCCCCAGGAAGCGGCTTGCGGGGCTTGAAACCACAAGGATGGAGCGACGGGAGCCGGGGCGGCGGGTTGGGCTCAGCACGGCTTCGTGCCCGCAGGCGCGGCTGTATCGGGCCGGTGTGCCTGGCGCTGGGGCTGCTCCTCCTGCTGGGGTGACCTCGGCTTCCCAGGTCCCTCACCTCGCAGTGCCCCTGCCCTGGTGCTCCCATGGCCCCCCGAAACCTTGCGGGGGGCAGCCCAAGGACACACAGGGGCGGTGGATGCGGGCGGGACCCCTGCCACGAGCTGCAGGGGACAGGAGCCATCAGTGATGAGCGAATCTGCCCGGCGCGGAAGAGCTGTCCCCGCGCTGTCACCTGGAGGCCGATCTCTGCAGCAGCCATATGCAGCATGGGGATAATCCCGAGGGACCGATGTCCAGGGTGCCCGTCTGGGTGCTGCAGCTGCTCTCGGGGACCGCCCTGCTTCCCCAGCCCTCAGGTTGCCCCTCATCCCCAGCTCAGGGGGTGTGCAGGGCTCCGAGCCCTGGGCAACGAGGCTGAGGCCATGCTGGGCTTTGATCCATCCACCCAAGGTTAGAGCCAGGTTCACCAGGCTCCAGTGCCCATGGAGTGCCCTTCCCACACTGGTCCTGTCACCCGGAGGGATACAAACGGGGTACACATTGGGACACAGTGCAGCTCTGCAGCCCCATCCCCTGCCCTGCCCCTCTCCCAACCCCATCCATCTGTGCGGGTGATGGAGAGCAGAGCCAGGATACATCCCCATGCCGCAGACCGTTTTTCCCAGTCGCGTTTGTCATCCTTCCAACACAGTCCCGTGGCTGTCCTGCCGCGAAGGTCACTGTCACCAGCCTAAAGGCGGGGGGTGTGTGGCGAGGGAGCTGCCTGCCCGCTCCGTTCTGCCCGCCCCGCGCAGCTGCTCCCGCTGGCCGGGAGATGGGGCTGAGAGCCCGCGGCTTCCCGCAGCACCGCCGGGTCTGCCCGGCGGGCGGGGGGCTACGGGCGGGGGGTCCGCAGCACGGGACCACCGCCCTCGCTAGCACTCCCAGCTTGGCCTGTCCGGCGGGGGCTGGAGCCTCGGCTCTGCCGCTGGGGGGAGAGGGGGGTGCATGAAGGGAGGTACAGAGGTATGTGTGTGTGCATGGGTGTGCGTGTGTGAATAGGGATGGTGGTGTACATGTGTGTGCGTGGAACGGGGTGCGTGGGGGTGTATGAGGGCGCATGGGGGTTTTGTGGGGGATGTAGTGCGTGTGTTTGGCTGGAGGTGGATGCATGCATGGGGGGATGTTCCTGGAGGGTGTGCCTGAGGTGTGTGTGCAGGGTTGTGCGAGTGTGCACACACGGACATGTGTGTGTGCAGGTGCTTGTAGGTGGATAGGAGCTGCAGACGTGGGGGTGGTGGGGGGGTTGGGTGCATGCCTACATCTCTGTGTGTGTTACATCAGTGTGTGAGGTGTCCCTGGACGCAGGAAGTGTGGCGGGATCCCATGTTTGGATTCCTCCACAGGAGAGATGGGCCCCTGCCTCAGCCTCTACTCCGATGTCTGGGTGCTCACGGGCCCCTTTTCTCTGCCCGCTTGCCCATGGGGGCTCTTTCCTCCCTTCGCTGCCTGGGCACATGGGGCACAAGCATGGGACACTGACAGGTAGATCGTGGAACGGGCTATGGCAGGCAGGAGCAGCCAGAGGGGCAGTGCCAGCTCCTCCTACCAGTGGGGCAGACAGCAGCCTGGTGCCTTTCCACCCCGCCAGCCTCATCCTCTCCTGCCCCGGGGGCAGAGGCTTTCTGCATCTCACAGAAACCAGATTCTCCCCGGAGATAAAATTCTGTCGCCTTTGTTTTGTGGAGAAAACACAACATCAGCTCCCGGCCAAACAACAGAGTCGTTAAGCGAAGGCATCTCCGGGCAGGGGCTCGGAGCCACATCCCGGAGCTGGAATGAGGAACCAGCTGGTGTCCTGGCCCGTGGGGTGCTGTCTCCCCCAGGGCTCAGCATTCTTCCCAGGATCAGAACCATATCCATCAGGACTCAGCATTTCCCCAAGGATTATTGCAGCTCCCCCAGGACGCAGCATCTTCCCCACACAGCCCCCTCCCCCACCCCAGACCAGAGCCACCTAGGGCTCAGCATTCCCCCGGGGACCACAGCATCTCCTCCAGGACTAGAGCATCCCTCCAGAACCACAGTACTCCCCACCAGGGACCACAGCATCCCATGAAAAATCAGCAGTCCTGGTGGCTGTCAAGCTTCTCAGCCCCACCAACGCCTCACATCCCATAGGGACCCACAGACATATCCCAGAAACATGCAGGGGGAATTGGCAGCCCTGGAGTAGGCATATTCTGGTGGGGCAGCAGGTACGTGGCCCCAGAACTTGGGCAGGCAGGATGCCTGTGGGCATGGCCGGGCAGGGAGCGGTGCCAGGGCCCAGGGACTGGGAGCGGGCAGCAAGGCGGGGTTGTGGTGGTGGGGGTGTGTGGGAACGCTGCCTCAGGAAACCAGCAGGATTTACTGGGCTACACGCTAAATCCCCCTCACAAAAGGGGCCTGTTCGTGCGGACAGGATGCTGGTGGCTCAGCCACACTTGTTTGGCCAGCAGAGCCTGGCGGATTAAGGACAATTGGTTCAGCCCTGACAGAAAATACCAGGAATGTTAAACAATAAAAACTGCCTCCAGTTGTCGTGGGGCTGCGGGACGCCCCGGGCTGCTTCCCTGCCTAGCCATGGCCCAGGCTGCCCTGTGCCTGGCAGAGCTGGCTCGGGCACAGCCCATGTACCCACCCTCTGCTGAGGCTTTGAGGGGTTCACTGAGGGATGCAGTGGTGCCTGGGGAGGGGCTGAGGGCTATCCCGCCAAGCTGGGGCAGGCACGTGGGCATAGTGCTGGGCACTGCCGGAACCCTGAAAGCATCCCTGGGCTGCACTGGTGTGAGTTGTTGGGCTGTGGGTAGCAGGCACTGCCTGCACCTGCAGCAAGGCTTTTAAGTGTGCAAGGATGGAGTGAGGCTGTGGCAGGGGATGGCAGGTCCCTGCTCACAATGTCCCCTTGTGCCTCCCCTCCCCCTCCAATCCCTTGGTATTAAGGATTAGCAAACCCACCTATGCCTCACCCTGTGAAATTGGCTGTGGCCTCATTTTCCAGAGAAAGGGCAGTGCAGAGTAAGCAAGAACTGCCTGCCCTCTGTGCTGCCCCCAGCATGGAGACCCCAGCCTGAAGTGACGTGGGGGCAGGCTGGGCACAGCCCCTCTCCGTGTTCAGTCCCAGTCCCGGCCGGGATCTGGGCAGCGCCTGTGGGCAGCTTGGGCAATTTGCCCTTCAGCGTGTGAATGTCCCATTCAGGGCTGTGCGAAATGCATTGGTTCTGGCACATTAGCGGACAGCTGGGATCCTTCCCGGGCAGGCAGGCTGCCGGGACAGGCAGGTTTCACACCTGCCAGTGGGCTGTCTGCCTCTGCCCGCTGTGCTGGAATGGGGGGCTCATCCCAACAGAGAGGGGAGCTGTGCTGGAGATGGAGGCTGCAAGCATGCCAGTGGAGGGGGATCCCCCCAGCAGCCCTATGAGGGGCTGTGACAAGGAGGGGACACCGAGATGGCTCTGGAAGCCGTTGGGCTCCCTGGCACATGTACAATTCACAACAAGCACAGCGCCCATGGCTGAGTCAAGTCCCAAGATCTTTGTCTCTTGAGATCCCAGACTCTGGCACCATCACAGCAGCAGCCAGGATCAAGGGACTCCCTTTCCAGCTGCCCTGAGCCCAGGTCCTGCCCCAGAGCACCTGCCAGCCCCCATCCCCTTGGGCTGTTTTGGGGCAGGCTGTGCCAGAGAGCCAGCTTCCATGCTGGAAGAGGCAGCTTCCAGGCGGGGGGCTGTGAGTGCAGCTGGGAGCTGAGGGAGGAAACCAGATCCTGGGGCTAACGGCCGGCAAAGCCTGGCCCTAGATGAAACCCTAGACCCAGGGAGCGGGCTGGCAGGAGGGGGTGAGACAGCTGCAGTTCTCCCTGCCCACACTGCCATCATTGCTGGGCACCATAGGGCAAGGGGGGGCAAAATAGGCACCAGAGAGCAGGGACAGGGGCTGAAGACCCCCACCTTGTGCTCCCAGGGGCTTTGGGGAGACAGAGCAGAACCTGTAACTCACTTTTATCTAGAGTGCTGGGCTGGCCTGGGCAGGAGGGTGCGGGGGGTCCCCAGTGCGTGAGGCTGGGCCCCAGAGCACTTTCCCAGCCTGGGAGCCCATGGCAGTTGGGGGATCGGTTTCAGGGCGATGCTGGTAGCGGAGTTCACGGTGGCTTAGTGCAGCAGTGGCTAATGGGGAACAGATGCGAGGGTGCTTTGTGCTGGAGCGGGCCTGGAGGCACGGGAGCGGGGACATCACTTCCTGCACCTGTGGCACTGCCTCCATGTCTCCCAGGAGTGATTGCCCTGTGCTGGCTGGGGCAGCAAGAAGGCAACCCCTGACCTGCCTTCCAAGCTTAGGTGAGCCCTTTGCATCCCAGGAGCAGCCCAGAAACTGCACCGGGGTGTATTCCAAAAAAATAATTTATCAGGTTGATATTTCACGTACATAAATATTCATCTCTGTGGCTATGTACAGATGCAGCAGGACCCCGGCAGCAGTGGGGCTCCTGCCCAGAGACACTTCCACTGAAGTGCTGGCCAAAGCCCATCTCCCTGGGCAATGCCATGGGCATGCCAGGCAGTGCCCACCTGGAGAGGCTCTAGCTCCTGCTGCCCCACAATACCAGGCAGATCTCAGCCAGGGCTGATGGCTCAGTGCCCAAAAGGAGTCCAGAGAGAAGGACACCCTGCCTCGGTGCTGTGGCTCAGGGCCCTGCCCACCCACTGCTCAGCCCGGACAAAGCAGAGACCTTGCGGGAACCTGGACCCCCTCCCCACAAGGGCAGAGGTGGCCTCGGCATCACCCTTCCCTGCCCTCCCTTAAGTCCTCACGCTGGGATAGGAGAAGAGGCGGGGAGCCAGCGGCAGTGGGTCGTGGGTGAAGACAGAGTCATCAGAGGAGCAGGAGCTGGCAGTGTCCTCGCAGGAGGGCGAGTACTGCTCGAAGGGCATGGAGAGGTCCAGGTACTGCAAGGAGGGATGGTGCCATGACCACCAGTGCTGTCAGTGCCCACACTGCCCACCCCTCGCCCACCAGACTCCCCACCTCTCACCTCCTCTGAAACGGCCGCCAGGATCTTGTCCAGCCCCTCCACAAGCTGCTTGAAGGTGGGGCGCTGCGAGGGCACAGCATGCCAGCACTCCCTCATCAGCATGTACCTGGGGATGAGGGAGTGTTAGTGGGGTCTCACTGGGCCCCCTGCCCACCCACCCGGCCAGTACTCACAGCTCGTGGGTGCAGTTGGATGGCCGGTCCATGCGATGCCCCTCCTTCAGCAGCTTGAACAGCTCCTCCACAGGGATGCCAGGGTATGGGGAGCCACCCAGCGTGAAGATCTCCCACATCAGGATCCCAAAAGACCACCTAGGATCATGCATAGCAAAAAGGGGGTCAAACACATCCTAGGGCTCTCCCCCAGCTTGGCCCACTGCACCCTGCAGTGCTGTGGGAGCAGGGATGGGAGAGGGTAGAACACCCCTGGGGAATATGTGCCCCACTGTCCCCACAGAGTACCCCCATCCTACTCACAGGGACCCTCCAGTACATGCATAACCCCACAGTGCTGCCTTGTCCCACACCAACAGCATCCTCATCCCACACCAACAGACTCTCATTCCCCTCGGGACTCACACGTCGCTCTGGTGGGTGTAGACACGGTCAAACAGGGCCTCGGGTGCCATCCACTTCACTGGCAGGCGACCCTATGAGAGCAACCCCCTGCTCAGCTCAGCCCTGGGGAGGGGTCCCTGTGCCCCTCTCCAAGGAGCCCCACTCACGTTGCTGGTTTTCTTGTAGTAGTCGATGTCGTGAACGTCCCTGGCCAAGCCAAAGTCAGCGATCTTCATCACGCTCTCTGCTGTCACCAGCACATTGCGGGCAGCCAGGTCACGGTGGATGCACTGCCGGGGGGAAGCATCAGCCACAGGGTTGTGGGATGGTGACTCCAGCTCCACATGTCCCCTTCAAACACTGAAATCACTGTTTCCTTCCCACACATCCCCCAGCATCTCTGTAGTGGTGGAGCCATCCCCTCCATCAAGCTGGCTGTGGTGATGGGCACAGTGGGGGGCCACATACACTTCCCCATGAGGTGGGTCAGGCTTTGAGTCCCACATTTTTGGGGAGGTACTGCTTTGAGCTTTGCTGGGGCTGGGAGGTTCTGGACAGCCTGTGGGAATGGGCTGGACTCCCTTTCCACCAGGACAGTGGGTTCACCAGGGACATACAGCTCATCTGTCACCACCATGCCCTCCCAAGCCGTGCCCAGCACAGGTAGCCCACGCAGGCCATGCCAGCCCTACCCGTTTGGACTCCAGGTACTCCATGCCACGGGCCACCTGGTAGACGCAGGAGACCAGATCCTTGAAAGAGAGCTGCTCCTCGGGCATCACCATGACGTCAAAAGCGTAGTCAGGTGTCGGGGGGCGGCGGGCACGGAGGTACTCGCGCAGGTTGCCCTTCGCAGCAAACTCCACAATCACGTACAGCGGCCCTGGGAATGCAGCCACTTGCTCAGCCCCTGCCCTACCTTGTCCCTTCCCAGTTAGCCACCGACCCCAGGAGTCCCCATCCCCGGTCCTGCTCCATGCCCTGCCTGAACCCTGCCTGCACAGCCCCCTCACCATCCTGTGTGCAGACTCCCAGGAGGTTGATGATGTTCTTGTGTTTGTCCATGAGCTTCATCATCTCCATCTCGGATATGAGGTCAGCCAGGTCCTTGTCGGTGGCATTGTCTGGGGAAGGAGGGCCGTGTCACGGTGCCATCTGGGAGGCACTCCCACCTGGTGCTGATGCCCCCTCTGTTCCCAGGACACTGGCACAGGAGCCATTACCTTTCAGCATTTTGACAGCCACAGTGACAGCTCTGTCTGGCCGGTCTCTGTCGATGCCGTAAGCCTCTGCCCGCACCACCTGGCCAAAGCAGCCTTCCCCCAGGGGCTTCCCCAGCACCAGCCTGGCAGGGACAAGCAGAACCATGAGAGATCACAGGGATGGCCTTATGGTGGCCAGAGGCCTCCCCATGCATCACCCGCATGCTCCTGTCCCTGGGGCAGCTGGGGAGAGCAGCCCCTGTCCCTGCCCCGTGTGGCACCGTACTTGTCTCGGGGGAACTCCCACTTGGTGTCAAGGGGCAGGTCCAGCTCCACGACACCAGCCAGCATCGGGGCACAGCTGGAGGAGAGACGGGTGACACGCATCAGGGATGTGCTGGACTTTCCGGAGGAGCTGGAATCCAGGGAGAACTGTGGAGAGAGACACAGGTTCTCAGCCATCCCAACCCATGCTCCAAGGCCAAACAAAGACACAACAGTAAAGCAAAGAGACCCTCACTTGGAGCAATAGGGTGAGGGAGCCACAGGAGGGATGGGCAGCCCCAAGGCTGGCAGCAGGGTAAGGTGTGATGGGCACAAGTGGCACTCATGGAGCCTGTTGGTCACCAAGGTCCCCCTGCGTTACCAGGGCTCCAGTTCAGCACCCACCTGTCGAATGAGTGGGAATTTGGAGAGCTTGTGGACCGCCATAGGCTCCAGGTGCTGCTTGCTCGACTGAGTCTGCATCCGGCATAGCACCACAATGATAATGGCCATGGCCACGGCCAGTGAGCCCGAGGTGTAGATGATGATGTCTGTGTACTTGGTCTCAGGGGCCTCAGCTTCCCGCACCAGCTCCTCTTCTGCAGGGAGTGAATGAGTTGGCCTGAGGCATGGCCTCTGCATGTTGGAGATCCCAGACCCCACACTGGGACCCCACCCCTACCTGGCAGGACGGTGAGCCAGGCAGACTGGTAGGAGAGGCCGATAGAGTTCCCTGCCAGGCAGGTGTACTCGCCAGCATCCTCCACAGACACATTGCGCAGGTACAGCACCTCCACCTCAGAGCTGTTGATATCTGCAGTCTGTCACAGAGAGGGATGGATGGTCAGTACCCCTCTTCCTCGGGAGGCTCTGCGCACCCCCACCACCACTTTAGGGTGGGTATCTGGGACCTGGGTGCTTCCAGCCCTTGTTACCTTGAGCACTTGCACATAGGGGACCCCATCAGGACCGTAGTTGCTGCCATTCACTTCGATGTGCTTCAGCCACTGGATGTGAGGCTGGGCATCACTGTAGACCTTGCAGAAGAACTCCACGTCACTGCCCACCAGGGCTGTGGTGTTGGCGGGCAGCCCGGCCTGCAAGATGGGCCTGTGCGGGGACCTCTCTGTGCACAAGGAGCAGAGCAGTGTCACTGACATGGTGGCCAAGAGCATGGGCTCCTTTCTCCCTCCTTCTCCACCCACCGTGGAGCCACAGAGAGCCCTTCCCCAGCCCTACAACAGACCAGTGCAACTTGAGCCTGGTCTCCATCCCATGTCCCTGGGCTGCGAGGGACATGTGGGCTGCCTCAGCGGATGGGCCATGAACAGAGGCTCCTCCACCCCTTTCCCTGACCCCGCCAGGCATGGGGAAGCCCAGATCAGCACCATGCTGAGGAACCCTCACCCAGCACGTCCAGGAGGTAGCTGTAGCGGATGCTGCCAAACCTGTTTTCCACCAGGCAAGTGTAGTTGCCGCGGTCAGAGGGCACCACGCTCTCCATCACCAGGCTCCAGTGCTGGTGCCGGAGCTGCAGAGGGGGAGGTAAGGCAGCAAGGTGAGATGGAGGAGATGGATCCTGGGAGGGAAGCTGCGGTGGGAGGAGCTGGCCCGTACCCGGATGCCCCCGATGCGGTGCTCCCCTCGGAACTCGCGCCCATTCTTGAACCAGCGGATGCTGGGACTGGGGCTGCCTGAGGCCGGGCAGCGGAACTTCACCGTGTTCCCCGCAGGGACTGCATACAGCTTCTTGTCCATCCGGTGTGGGTGAGTCCAGTAAGGAGCTGGGGATATGCAGGATGTACAGTGGGAGGGAGCCTGTGCTGGGAGCAGGAGGCAGCAGTGCCCCACGCCCCTGGTTCTGCCCCAGCTGCCCTCTCCTGCAGTGCCCTGCTGTGGCACTGACCTCTGTGCACATAGACTGACTCCTCGTTTCGCTCTCCGTGGGGACTGTCCCCATTACTATCTTCGTCATCATCACCTGACGCCAGAGAGTCTGCAAAGGGAAATGGGTTGAGAGGGACATCCCTGCCTGCAGGGCTGGGCGGGCAGTGGCTGCCTTGCTGCCCTGGGGGCAGCTGGGTGGTGCTGCCGGGGCTCCTACCCACTACAGAGATGGTGAAGTTGCGCAGAACCTCCCCAGTCCCCCGTGCCCGGCACAGGTAGAGCCCTGAGTCCTCGTAGGCAACTTCTGAGATCTCCAGCAGGCTCTGCCTGAGACGGATGCGACCCCCCGAGCTGAGTGGCCGGGACTCCTTGTACCAGACCACACTGGCACCACTCTGGTTGGCATCACAGTACAGCTTCAATGGGTTCCCTGGGTCCAGCAGGAGATGTTCCTCTTCTGACTCCAGCAAGGGGCTCTCAAATAGCTCTGGAGAGATGTGGTGAGTGCCCACCCCAGTGCTCACCCCTCCCTGCCAGCAGGACCCCACGATATGCCCATCCTAGTGTGGAGAACATATGGTGTGACACAGCCCAGTGCCTGGCTCTGCCACCCGAGAAGCAGGTAAGGGCTGGACTCTGCCCTGAAAGCACAAGGACAAGGTTTCCCCAGTGGCATGTCCCCACCCAAGGCCACACATGCCACCATCCTTCCACTACTCCCAGTGGCGCAGGGTGCTCCAGCCTGTTCTGCCTTACTGAAGGAGGGCACCAAACCCCCCCAGACACTCATCGTCGTTCCTCTACGTGCCCCAAACACGGCTGGGACCCCTACAGCCTGGCTATCCCTGGCGATGCCCGGGCTGGAAGTGGAGCCCAGCTTGCCGATGGCCAGCAGCAGCGTGTGCACGTGGAGGGCAGAAACAACCTGGCCGCCAGCACAGCAATACCGCTGCAGCACGACTGTTCACGTGCAGGAGCCTGGAGGGCACAAGTGTGTCTCCAGCCCAGTGCATGGCTAGCACAGGAAGGATGTGGGGTAGCTGGTCTCTGGTCCCCGGGGACACGTCCTTCTCCCGCACCCACCACAGCAAGGCACGGACTGTCCGCACCTCGCCAGGAGCCACACAGATGCCACAGCCCACAGCGGTCTCGCCACCCCTCTCTGCCACGTGTGTCCACCGAGCGAGCCGAGCCCCTGCAGCACAGGGACAGCCTGGCTGGAGCCACCCTGCTCCTGTCAGTGATGGAAACGCTGGTCCCTGTGCCGTGTCCCCAGTTCCCACAGCCCTGCCCTACAGGCAGAGCGGTGGGGCTGCGTGCCCAGGGCAAGCACCCGCATCCCAGCCCGGGGGTCGCAGCCCAGCTGGGATGGAGAAAGTATTCAGAAAGCACGACCCCAGTCCCGCCGCCCCCGGCCCCGCTTCGCTCCCCGCAGCCGTACCTTGCTCCATCGCCCTGCCCCGTGCAGCCGCCACCAGCAGCAGCCCCGCCACGACCTGCAAGAGGGGCCGCATCTTCCAGGCCCCCCCGGCGCGGGGGGGTCCCACCCTGCGGAACAGGCAGGGTCGGGTGAGCGGATCCGGGCGGGGAGCCCCCTCCTCTCACGAAGCACCGGGGAGAAGCGGTGCAAGATTCTCAGGTCACCGCGAGGGTGGGTGCGCATGAACGGGAGGCAGAGCACGGGGGTCCCTGGGCAGGAATGGGAGGGGGCACGGAGAGTGGGAAACACCCCGTTTGGGTGAGGGGAACCCGACCTCTCTAGCCAGCGGCAGCCTGGTCAGGGCGCTGAGGGAGGTCAACCGGCGGCGGGGGACCGCGGAGGATCCCAGGGAGGGGGAGAGTGTCCCGGGAGGGGGGGCCCGAAAAGTCCCGGGGGCGAGGGTCGCGGTCGGCGTGGTTACCGGCGGTGACGGGCTCCTGCGGCGGAGCCGCCTGCGCTGCGCGGGCCGGGGCAAAGTCCGGGGGCAGCGGGCTCAGCGCCGCCGCGCCCCACACCGTGGCCCCATGGCGGCAGGGCCGGGGACGGCTCCGGCTCCGGGCTCGGGACGGCTCCGGCTGCGGGCAGGGCTGGGGCTCGCTCCGGGCTGGCTCCGGCCCCGCTCTGCCGCCGCCGCGGGGGCGCGGGCACTTTGTAGGGACGCGCTCGGGTTACAGCGGCCCCGCCCGGAGCGCTGAGGAGGCGGGAGGGGAGGACGGGGACCAGCCCCGCTCCGCCGGCACCTCTGCAAACCGACCCGCCGCCGCGCTGGACGGGGGAAGCGGGGGGGTAGCACCGGCCCTCCTCCCAGCAGCGAGAGGCGGCCCCAGGGCCCCTCCGTCCAGGCCTCGTCGGTGCAGCCTCCCCTCACGGGTGGGGAACGCAGGGGGCTGCATAGCACCCGGGGCTGCTCCCCTGTGCCGTTCCCCAAACAGACCTCACGCGTGGGGAGCAGCAGATAGGACAGGGGGCAAGGCCACCCCCGTTTCCCCCCAGTTGCTGGGAGTGGGAGCACTCCAGCCCCAAGCAGGTGTTGTGGCCCGGGCTGGGCGTTGAGCATTGCTGGATGCCCAGCAGCCCACACGCTAATTGTGCCATAATTAGTAGTAGCGTTATCGCTGTCGGTGCCATAAAGTGGCTGTGACCCTCATTAGGAGCCCATAACTGAGTGTCATAAAACGCGGCTAAGCTGCGAGCCAGCGTTGGAGTGGCCTAATCCGACCCATAAACACTTCGCCCTCACCTTCACTATGCTGTTGCCTGTGCTGGGGCAGGCAGACCCCACCATGCCCAGGCCTTGCTGCTCGTTGGCCCACACAGGACCCCTAGGTACTGGGGGAAGCCTGGCCTCAAATGCTCTGAACTGGTGTGGTTCCAAGGAGCAATGTCCCCTGAGCATCCTGCTGCCATCAAGAGGGGTCAGTGTCCCCAGTACACGGCCAAGGTCTGGCCCTAAGAGCTGCTCTCCCTTTGCCGTATCGCCGTCTGCTTCGCCACCTTTCTGCTTCCCAGCAAGACCTTCCAGGTCTGTGCTGAGCGCAACACACAGCCTTGCCCATGCCTGGCATGGATCTTGAGGCTGTGTGAGTGGGGTGCACTGTCACTGTCACTCCTCATTCCGTAGGACCACACCACGAGTCTTGGGCATAACCTTGTACGTGCTGCTCCACTATGCCAAACCAGCAACTTCCAGCATGACAGTTTCACTTGTGAGGTCTGGTTGGTGCTACAATCTCTCATAGCAGCATCCATCTCATGCTGCTCCCCATGCTGGTGTCCCCTTGGAGTGCAGGGGTGCACAGAGCAGTCCCGGGGGCCAGCAGCCCCCAACAGCTGTTCATTCCTGCTGATGCGTGAAGCGGACAAGAACATCAATTTCACGGAGCAGCGGCCGCCCCTGCAGAGTTCACAGCGTGCCGGAAGTACAGAAAAATGTTGGGTTCAGCTCAATTCGAACCAAAACCAAATTAAAACCAGAGAGACGGGGATGTTCCCAGTACTGGGAATACCAGGGAGAACTGGGACTCTGGGGAGCCTGTGGGAGCCACAGCCTAGGATGAACATGGAATGATTCCCTGTATCCCAGGGTTCCCCAATGCTGAGTGGAAGAAGGGCAAGCAGACCAGTGCAGGCACCTCGCCCAGTGTCACACTAAACATCCCCATTGGCCAGGGCAATGCCAGGCACAGGCCAGGGCTTGGTGGGGCTCTGCTGTAGGCGGCTGGGAACTGGTCACCTCCCTGCCGTGGGGTAGCGCTGGGCCGGGGCTGGGCTGCCTGGCTTGATTTATAACAGCAACTGACGGCAAACAAAAAGCCCTTCACAGCAGCCCAGCCCCACCGCCTGCCACCCGCTGCCGGCAGCACCACAACAGCCTCTGCCACGCCAGCAGCTCAACAAGGGGGAGATTGTGCCAGCACAGCACTCTGCGCTGTGGGTGCACCCCTGCTCGAGCACCCTCCTCTGGTGCCCCCGTCTCCCCCAGCTCATGGGCTGCTCCCATCACTGTGGCACCACAAGGGATGTGCGATCCGCGGTTGCTTAGCTCAGACACAGCGAGTGCCCAGAGAAGTGTGTTCCGAGAACTCCACAGATAGGGCAGAGGGACCCGCTCTTGCCCCATGCCCCGTTGGGAGAGACAACCCCCTGGCCAGACCCTCGGCCTTGCTTACATGTGTGGCACCCCACAGCAGCGAGCACGCACAAGGGGCCGGGCGCAGGCATGCTGGGGCTCCATCCTCCCGCCCCTGCCCCTTCCCCCAGGCAGTAAATCATCCCCACTCCCCTCATGAAAGGCCCATGTATGTGCTGCCGGTGCAGGGAGCCTGCCTGGTGCCAACAATATTGCTCTTGGAAGGCAGCCGGAGCTGCGGGAACACAGCCGCCCCTTGTGCCTGGCCCCAGCACTCGCCGCCACTCCCGCTGTGGTGGCACCTGCGGCCAGCCAGAGCCCGCGCGGCACGGTGGCTCCTGTGGGGGCCGGAGCCTGGGGGGCTCTTTCCTCCTGGAAGTTTCTCTTGGCCTGCCCTGAACGGCTCTTGTTTGGGGCACAGAAGCCCCAGCTTACTGTACGTGCATAGGATCTGAGGCTAAGCAGGCTCATGCCATGTGCTGGGGTGATGTGAACCTTCTGGCACTGTGGGAGTGGGTCAGTCCTGGAGCACAGTGCTGAGCCCCAGCACAAGGGCTTCCAGCTCCATCCAGTCCCACTGGCTTTGACATGGTAGCTTCCAGCCCCAGCCACAACCTGCTGCCCTCACATCAGGAGGGAGCCACTGAGGAAGGGAGGGAGCAAGCTGGAGGGGCAGGCAGCTGCCCCACACTAGGCAGGGTGCTCTGCAGGGGCTGGGTCCTGCCCTGGAGACAAGCAGCCATGTTCGGGGCAGCACATCACACCAGACACTGGTCTTGCCTGCCCATTCTTATCTCTGGCAGGGAGGGACTGATGGAGCAACCCAGCTCAGTTAAGGTTTAACCAGGCAGAACTTGGCAAACATAAACCTGCTGCTCCCTCTGGGGAGCCAAGAATGTGGGGCCCAGCGCAGGGGTTGCAGGACAGGGACACCAGGAGCCCAGGCTTCACCAAGCCCCCAGCATGGCACAGAAGCATCCACAGACTGGGCTACTGAAGGCTGAGCGGGGAACATACAAGTTGAGGGTGATCTGGCAGGACAGTGGGCAGTGTCATGCCTTGTCCCTGCTGCAGCCCTGCCACCTCTTTCTGCCCCAGCTGTGTAGGGGAGTGCTGCAGCTGCAGCTGGTACAGGGAAAGAGGTGCATGGGGGCAGAACGTGTGCTGCTCTCCCCATGGGGACATGGCACACACCATGCGCTGGGTTGGGCATCACAGGGCCCATCTATGGGCCAAGCAAGCAGGAGCTTTGGTCACCAGCCCTGTCCCTTGCACAACATTGGGTAAAGCAGCAGCCATGGCAGGGAACTGCAAGGCGGGAATGGAGCCACCCCAATCTTCCCAGCCCCTAATTATAAGCAGGCACCCGGTCCTGACTCCACATCTGCACCTGATTTACTCATTGGAGCCAGTGAGGCCACAAGGGATGGCAGTGGTTGGGGCTGTGGCCAGGGCTGCACGCCCCCCTGGCTGAGGCAGGGACCCTGGGTGTGCTGCTGGAGGAGCAACTGGCTCCACAGAGCTGGCTGTGGCCTGGGCAGGGGACCATGGTGCTTCCGTGGAGGATGTGGCTGGTGGGTGGCTCTGAGCTCTGTCCTGCGCCTGCCAGCCCAGAAGGCAACGGAGTTCAGCCTGGCGAGGCAGCCAGAGCCCTGGCCCAGGGCAGGGAGGAGCAGAGCTAGGCCAACAGCACATCAACACCAGGGCACACCTGGGGACAAGGGCCATGCTCCATCCTCAGCCGCCCAGCCATGTGGGTAGCTTTGGTCCCACAGCCAGGCTCCAGGTCCCCTCCTGTCATGCCTGGGGGTGTCTGTGGGTGCTGGTGTCCCTCCAAGAGCAGTACAGCAGCAAGATGGGCAGCCCCCCTAGAGCGGGGACAGGGAGGAGGTGCCACTACCAGCTTGCTGCCAAACCCTCCTTACACCAGATACACACTTCCTCTCAACAACGCACCCACCTTCACAGGAAGCAATTACACAATGAAAACTACTCTAAGGGAGTGAAGTATTTGCTGTCTAGCAAGTCTCTTCCAGCTGGATCCTTTTCCTGACAGATTCAGTCCCCGTTCTGCTCAACGGGTATATACAGGAGGGTAGGGTTTTGCTTATCCAGAGGGATAATGAAACCATTGTGGGCTGGCAAAGGATGTGCGTTCTGGGGCCACCAACAACTCCAAGAATAGTGCTTCAACTTGCTCTAGAAGTCTTGGCTGAAGTAACTGTAGCCTCCTGGGGCAGTTGACTCTTCCCGGACATACTGCTGTGGCGGGAACGGTCCGACAACCGGCACTGCTCCTGGCATCCTGTGCATGAAAGGGAGCAAGGAAAAGGAAGAAAAGGAAACAATGTCACAAATGCTCTGAAATGTGCCAGCTGCAATCACTGCTCAGCAGGCAAGTCTGTCAGCGGAGCAACAGCCCACTGCAGCCAAGGCAACAACTTGCCAGAAAATCTTCCAAGTGAATCCTTGCCCTCTGTGCCTGTGTGTAAACAGACACCTTTAGCATGGCAGAATTAGCTGCGGCACAGCTCAAGGACTGCTAAAGAGCTCCCATTACAAAGCAAGCATCCTGCCTCTCTGCAGGCTGCAGAAGCTGGAACACGATTGCACAGCTGAATCCAGAGCAGCTTTCTGAAAGGGAGTTGTGTGGCTGCAACAGCTCCGACAACAGCAGTGTCCTTAAAGGGAACATTAATGTGTGTGTGTTGGGAATACCCTCAATGTTATCTCTCTAGAATGGGATACTTCCTATTCGCTGATCTAGTTGTGCTGTTCGAGAGCTGGAACTTGCCTGGGATGAAAGGTGTTTTCCCATCAAGTACTCCCCAGAGCTAAGGGACCAGGAGGCTGTTATTCCATAGACAGGCAACAAGAGATCCCAGTTTTCTTCCTAGTTTTGGCTAGGAGCCTGCCCTCCCTTCAGGTAGAATTTCCTCATACCCCTTCCTTCTAAGAAGCTTTCTAACCAACCCAGGCTCATTACTGAGCCTCTTTTAGTGAAGGCTCTTAAATTAAAGATTGACAGTCTCCAGAACAAGTATTTTTGGTATTAATCATCCGGCAGTCTAATTTTTTTCAATTAATAATATATGCAGGGGATGCCATTATTTAACTTGCCAGCAGCGAGAGTGAGTTCAGGAATACAGTCCAGGTTTCTGGAGTGTGCTGACTACACGCCAAATTTTAAAACAAGCAATCCCAGCGGAGATTAGAATGGCAAGCAGATCTCCACTGAGCCAGTCCTTAATTAAATTAAAATCTCAGTTGTTAAGAGAAACTGTGTTTAATAGGTGTCAGGTTCACTGCAAAGGTCTGTGCTGAGCTGAACTATTAGGAACCAAAAGCAACTGGAGCCACTTCCACCTCGGCAGCACGGCTGCGTTGTCTGCAGAGGGAGCTCCCGGAGCAGCGTTAGGACACACAGAGAGAGCCTGCACAGACCCTGCTGTTCTGTTTGCAAGTGAGCTGGAAACACGTGTTCAAAACTGCATTTTAGGTTATATTTAGGCCATCGATTTGAACAGCGAGGCTGGAAACACACTTAGACAAGAACATTACTTACTGATTCTTGTGTTTGAAGCCACTGATGTGAGCTTGGTACTGCTCTATGGAGTTCAGCACTATGTTACATGTGCTGCAGGGGTAGCCCTTCCCAGCTGAAACAGACAGCAGTGTTAGCACACACATCTAGCCAATCCCCGTGCCTGAGTTAGAAACAAACAAGATACTCAATCACCTGATTTATTAAACAACCCTAAACAAAGACAAATAACAGTCAACAATCTGACCAGGCAGGGAGGTCACAGAATCCCACTACCCCACCACGTATTAGCCAGTCATTGCAAGGGAATCACTAAGCCAAAAAAGCTTTCCTGATCAGAACATGGTTTGTTCATCACTAAAAAACACAAATATGTTCCCTACAAACAGTTCACAGTACCAGGCATAGTAAAAGTTTCAGATTTGGACCCCAAACCTGATGCTATACTGCCTTTGCAACTCCATTTCTCTCCCATATATACTTCCGCTAGTCTGGACATCTCAAAACAGAAAATGAGAGAGAGACTGAATTTGTAAGCTCAAAGCATTTCAATAAAAAAGGCAGCCAGAGATTACATCAAATGTCCAGCTCCACAATGCAGCATTTTGCTAAGCCTTGCTGAGGTGCCAACTGAGTATATTAAGCTCTGTCCTCAAGCAGTTTGGTTACAGTCAGTGGATCAGTTAACTGCCAGGAAAAAAAAAGTTTCCAACAATAGTGGTACTAGACAGGATCAATGGTTTTGTGTAACATGACAACTCCAGCTGGACTGAAAGTTCAGGAGGTCACAGATACCAAAAAGGCAAGTATGGCAGCACAGGAGTCTCTAACAAGGAAAAATTCTGGCAGTTGCCCTCAAGACATTAAGCGTTCCTGAATTTTGGCTCACTGGGGAAGGGCTCTGGCTGGGACTCTCACAAGGAAAACATTTCCTTAAGGTGAAAGACGAGACAGACCCCAGGCGTGCAGAACAGCAAATCATTGGGAAGCTCAACTCTGGATGTAGCAGACACTTCGCTACATGGTTGCTGCACCTCAGATATTTCAGACTCCAGTGGGACATTTGGTTCTCAAAATGGAGCTGGATCTGGATGGGAAAGGCCAGAGGAGCTGATACAGCCCTCAGGTCTGCTTCCCTGCACCATCAATGTCAAGGTTTCTCTGTTGCAAACCCATCGCAACATATGCGTGCATGAAGTTGTCTAAACTACACTCCTCAACTCCAAACCCCTTGTTCCTGAAGAACTTTAAGCAGGCAAACACCTCAGTGTTGTGTTTGCAAAGAACACATCTTTATCTGCTGTGAGTCAGGTCCCAGCAGAGAGTTTAGGGACAACTGTGGCTGTTGGCACACAGACACAGGCAAAGAGAGCGGGACAAAACATCCCCGACTGCAGCCCATCTCATCTGAGAAGCCCCTGATTACAGCCCAGGCTCTGAAACCTTTCCTGAAGAGCTGAAGTGCCCTGGAGATGTGACTGTATGTATTCCTGTTCTGCTGGCACTTCTTGGGACATATCAATCACACAGGCAAGGGCACTGCCCACCTACCCAGCCCGCCTGGGCTGGGGCTCCTGCCACTATCAGTGCCTGAGTCACACTCAAGTGGAACCATTCATCAGACCCCACTAATTACGTGCAGAGCAGATGGGTAACGTGAGATATCGAGCACCTTTTCCATCTCCCACACGGCCACACAATGTGGGAGAGAACATTACTTGGCTAATTGAGCCTCATTTGTCATAAGTGCTACCGGTATCTAAAGGTGGCCTGCAAAGAATTATAATAATTTATCTTCAGCTTGTGCAGGTTTTTATGACAGAGAAAGAAGCCCTTGATGAAGATTTTAACATGATCTGTCTGCTTATTATTTACCACAAGTATCCAGCAGGTATTAAGACTTCCTGGTCCAACAGAAGGCTGCTGGGAGGAACAAGGGAGTTTTCTGTGAGTGCCTAACGCTTCCACTGGACTCTGAGGGCTTTCATCACGTACAAGTGCTCATAAGCAGCAGATCATAAACCAAAAGAGTTTTAACTGTCTGCCTAAAGTTCCTCCTTAATAGCTCTGGGGTTTTTTTTCCACATTCCTGCTTGCTCCAGAGAGAGTTGCATTAGTTCATCAGATGGAAGTGCCCACACAGAGGCAGAAAGGCATTCAGGGAGAAATCTTTCTGGCTTTCATGTGCTTTGAAGCAGCAGGTGCAGTTAAACCTATTCCTTCCATCTCTGGCTAGTCCCCTCAAAGATACTTTTAAGCATCAAATGCCACTTTTATCTTTCCATTTTGGATGCAATCACCTAACTAGAAACAGTACTGGCCAAAATCCCTGGATTATCCACATAGAGAATAAAAAGGACATGTCCCCGATTAAACAACACCGCATAACACAACCCAAAGCTTGTCACGACTAGCTACAGTCTAAAACATCTGCTGCTGGGGGTTACAACATCAACCAAATCAATCTTAGGGTGTACAATCAAGTTCCTCATCACGAGTAATACTACCCTGCTCCCTCCACACAGACTCTCTTTGTCCAAAGGCCTGTCAGACACATTCTGCTTCTCTCCCACCCTGCTCCTCAGCTGGTTATCAGCCTCCCTGTTGAGAACTCACCCATGAAGGACGATGCTGGTGCATCAGGGGTTCGGCCGTAGTGTGCCATCAGCTTGTGTTTGGTCTCCTGCTTTCTGTGCTTCTTGCCTACATAGTGTTGTTTTGCCATAAGGGGGTTGTTGAAAGTGGCATGGCAGAGGCTACAGAACTTGTCCGGGTCAGTAATGTCCTTGTTCTCTTCGTTAGAAGATGCAGTAGAGGTGGGGAGGGCAGCAGGGTGTTTCTGTGGGGGCACCGTCTCTGTAGGGTGAATCCAAACTCCTGGTCAGTCACAGAACTCAGAGGTAAAAACCAGACACCTTATTTCCCCCAAACCCACATTAAAACCAGTAACACACTACATCTAAACTCCAAACCCAGCCAATGTAAGGTATCTCAAAAAATTAATGATTTTTCTACCTCTTCCCTTACCGCTGCAGAATTTAAAGACACGTGGTAACATAAGTCAGAGTATGCCAGGAAAACTTCCGGAGTTTAAAAAATCCAACAGATTTGCATATTTCTCCTTAACATAAGCATGACTGTATTCAAGAAACACTGGGTATGAATGAGCTTCCACCTGCTGTTACCATCCCCCAGACAGAACATGGGCACAGATCCTTGCACAGCAAAGGCAGTGGGATTCTGTAAGCACCGTGCAGCCGCAGGACTTGATCCTGAAGTCATGAGGAGTCTTGCCTGAGACACAGCATAAACGGGACTAGGTCGGATACAGTGAATCCACACAGGGAAGCAGCTCTCCTCTGTGGTGGAGAAACCTGCACCCCCTCACTCCAGAGTGCCAAAGAGCAGAGTGAGTAACCTGCTAGGGATCAGAGAGCTCCTCTCATGCCAGAACCAAAGGCACACATCAGACTGCTCAGTGAACATCTACCTCTTCCTGCAGGCTCCTATCATACCCAAAAGCAAGGGCTCCAAAGAACAAGAGGATCCCGGAGGTGGCTTTGCTCTGTGCACATATTTTAGCAAAGCCATGAAGAGATGCTGGGACAGACAGTTTCTGCCTGGAAGATCCCAGGAGTCAGGTGTCTGGGTGACTCACAAGTCTCCAGCTTGGAGTTAGCACAAGCTGCCATCCTCAGCTGCACTCAGTGGCTGTGTTTTCCTTGTGTCCTGACCAGCAGCAGCTCCCCAGCTACCCAGGCCCACAGCTACCCCTACCTGCCCTGGACAGAGGGTGTCCCTCCCCAGCCACCAGACCTTCCTGGCTGCTAGCAAAGGAATGGGACACACAGGCAGTTGCACCAGGGCAGACAGGGTCAGAAGCACATATTGATGCTCCCTAGCTGTATTCTCCCACTCCCCAGCAATCTGCAGCTCCCGAGTCTGTGAACCTCAGAGGCCACATTGTTGTAGCTGAGCAGCCCTGAAGAATTTGCCATATCAGAGTTTCACCAGTCACTTCAGTCTCTGTAACCTTTTAACGAGCATCATATCCTGTGACAGGCGTTTCTATGTCTTAACATCACACGCCTGGTCGCTGCATACAGGGATGGATACAAAGGCTGCTGCCAGCTGCATTTCCCCCAAACAAAGCAAAACAAAAAACTACACAACTTCTTGCCAATGCCAGCCCACCGAGCAGGCTGGCACACCCAGGTCTCTGGAGGTGCACTACTGGCTTACTCTATTTCATGGCAAAGAGCACACACTCCCTTACAAGAGCTCACACCTGGGATTCAACAAACCTCTCAACAGCCCTTTGGAACAATGTGAAGGTGCTGCAGACACTCATACCTTCTACTTTGGGGGCCTGCTGCTTCATGTTCTTGGCATGAGTCTTGCCCAAGTAGTGAGATGTTGCCACGGCCGGAGAGGAGAAGGTCATGTTGCAGATGGGACAACACTTGTTCCTGTCCTCCCCATTGCTGCCTTCCTGCTTGCTGTCCTGTGCACAGAGAACCACAGAGTGGCTGAGGCTGGGAAGGACCTCTGCAGGTCATCCCATCCAGCCTCCCAGTTTTGAGAAGAAACAATACGGTTTGGGGGTCTAAAAAAGATCATCAAAGACATCCGGGTGTTAAGTTGATGAAGTGTGACTAAGCAGAACTTCCACGATGCAGCATCACCCTCTCCCTCCCTGGAGAGGGTTCTTGCACCAGATTACTGTTTTCAACCTGTTGGCAAACACTCCAGGCAGAGGGGCAGCCCTGGCCTTTTTGGGTTAAGGACAAGGTTAAGCGTACGGCTGCCAAAATTGGACCACACAGCCTTGTCCCCTGCAAGGTGTGAACTGAGCAGCACAAACATCACTATCAGCTGGGTCATCTGCAACACAACACCAGCTGAGGAGGGAGCAGCAGGCAGTTCTCAGCCTGACACTATGTGCAAAGGCATCTGCTGTTATCTCCCAGCTCCCTGCAAATGCCAGAGTTAGGGATTACAGCTGAAGCAATCATAAAAGTAGAATCTGTTCCCCAAGGGAGTCACGGGGCAGACAGATGGCTGAATGGAATGTGGGGCCTTTACTGACCAACAGGCTCCAGCTACCAGCTGAGGGAACCTAAATAAGTAAAATAAAGAATGCTCTGGGAAGAGAATTCCTATGGATGGTGAATCCAACGTGCTCTGCGTGATATTATGCAACAATGCTCCTGACAAGATGTTGCTCCTGTTCCTTCTCTGTCATTTCAAGCAAGACTATCAAAAAGAGGAACATGCATTTGTTTAAATGGGGAGGACAAGCTCAAAGAGGCTGAGTGGGGAGGGCAGCAGGAACTGGGACAAGGCCTGGTGAAACACCTGCCACTGAACTTCTCAGTTCTCACAAAGCCCCTTCGAGAGCATTTTCCTCGTTCACTTACAAGACTGTGCAACTGCCTTTAGCCCAGCAGATCCCACAGAGCTGTATTTAGCCCTGGTGGATCCTGCACTCACAGAAACCAAGGATGGGTCAGGCTCAAAGGGATCACAGTGGGTCATCTGCTCCAACCTCCCTGCTCAAGCAAGGTCATCCCAGAGCACTTGGCACAGGATTTCATCCAAACAGCTCTGGAATATCCCCAGTAAGGGAGACTCCACACCTTCTCTGGGCAATCTTCCAGTGCTCGGTCACTGCACAGGTAAGAAGTTCTTCCTCGTGTTCAGGCAAAACTTCCTGGGCATCAGTTTCTGCCTGTTGCCTCTCACCCTGTTGCTGGGCAACCCTGAGCAGAGTCTAGTTTATCCTCTGACACCCTCCCTTCAGACAGTTCACAGAATGAGAGAATCATTAAGGTTGGAAAAGACCTCCAAGATCATCAAGTTCAACCTTTGACTGATCGCCACCTTGTCAACGATGAATGCCATGAATGCCACAAGCATGTGAATGCCATGTCCAGTCATTTCTTAAACACCTCCAGGGATGGTGACTCTACCACCTCCCTTCCAATACCTGACAACCCTTTCAGTGAAGAAATTCCTCCTGCTGTCGAACCTGAACCTCCCCTGGCATAACTTGAAGCCATTTCCTCTTGTCCTGTTGCTGGTTTCCTGAGAGAAGAGGCTGACCCCCACCCGACTACAGCCTCCTGACAGGGAGTTGTAAGGAGCAATATGGTCTGCCCTGAGCGTCTTTTCTCCAGGCTAAACAACCCCAGCTCCCTCAGCCGCTCCTCAGAGGAGTTACCCTTTAGATCTTAAGACATTGATTGTAAACATTACTTATAAACATTGATCAGGTCTCCTCTCACCTGCTTCACCTCCAGCTTCATCTTCTTCCCGTGGGCACCCTCCTCCCCGCCGTGGATGGACAGGTACCGTCTCACCTTGTTGGCGTGTTTCTTACTCTGGAGAAAGCAGAGAAAACCCTTGCTCGGTGCCTCGCCGAGCCCGGGGGTGGGCTGGGGCGGAGGCGGGGGGCTCCCCATTCCCTACCTGGTAGTGAGCCAGCCGCTGTGACTCGGAGATGAGCAGTGCGCTGCACACCTTGCACTGCGCCTCGGTGAAAATGTGTCCGTTCTCTCGGATCAGCCGCTCCACTGTGGGGTGAGGGGGGTGGGACACAAAGCGGGGGCGTCAGCGGCCCGGTGGGACCCCGCCAGGTGCGGGGCATCCCGAACAGGGACGCCCCGCACCTCGCAGGATCCGACTGGGCTACAGGGCACCTCGTGGCGCCCGACCACCCACCCGCTCCCGGTCCCGTCGCCTCACCCGCCTCTTTGCCCACCAGCGGCCCCGCAGCGTCCCCGTTGCTACCGGCCCCGTCCGCCATGGCCGCCGTCGCCGCCTCACGCTGTTCTCGCGAGAAGCCGCCCGCGCGCCCCCTCCGCTCCTAGCAACGGCGGGGCGGTCTCCCGCGAGAGCACCGCGCCCTCCAAGGGAGGTGGCGGCGGACATGTTGGTTGTGGGCATAGGTGTATTGCGGGCCGCCCCGTGGCCGTTCCTGTTTGTGGGTGTTTAAACGACGCAGCGCATTGTTCTCCTGAGGAAGGGACGTCCGGGCTGAGAAAACGACCAGACCGCCGACACCTCAGAGCGAGGCGTCCGGGCCCGCTGCCCGCCCGTCACGGACATGGCGCTGCCCGCTTCAGCACCCCGATGCCCACGTGAGACGCACGAAGCCACCGCCGCCATCTTGAATGAGGGCAATGAGGCCTCCGCCGCCAACTTGAGCGCGGGTGCGGGACCCGCCGACCGGGGCCGGTGCGGGAGACCCGGCGGGGAGGCCGCGGGCAACGGGGCGGCCCGGGCCCGGTGAGTACCTTGTGCCTTGCGGGGCATGCCGCTGCCCCGCGGCGGGTGGGCCCCGGGCGAGCCGCGGGGCTCCCGGGGCTGCGAGGGAAACCCCTTCCCCCGCTCAGGGCCATTCTCCGGCCCCTGCCCTCGGGCTGACCCCCCCCAGGTATGACCCCCGGTCACCGTCCCCGGCGGCCCGGGACCGGCCTCCAGCACTGTCCCCTGGGGAAGGGACACCTCCCGTCCCCTTCTAAGGGCACTTCCTCTGTCTCTTGCCTGGAGGGGAGCCAGGTGCTGTGCCTGGGGATACCCTGGAACTTCTCCTGGACCGTCCCCGGGGGAGAGAACCCGAAAACCGGAGCTCTGCCTTGGCCGCATACCCTGAGATCGAGGTGCTCCTGCCACCCCTGTTCCTCTTGCCAGGCCTGGCTCCCTCCCCTTTTCCCGGGGCAGCCCCTGCACTCTCCCTTCCCGTAGGTTTGCCCACCTGTGGCTGATCCCTTTCCCCAGAGCTCACCCCTATCCCGCCTGGGATCCCCCATGCTTCTCCCCAGCTTATCGAGTATCCCTGACCCCATCCTTGTAAATTTCCCTGCAGAACCCTCCGTGCCCGAAGGCAACGGGTTGGGAAAGGGAAAGGACCCTGGGTGGGTTCTGGGGCGAGGGTTCCATTTCACCCATGTGGAGGGGGAAAAACGTTTTCCTCCCCTGCCCCTGGAGGAGGGAGATGCTGCGGGCTGGACTCGAGGGCATTGGAGCAGGGAGCGTCTCCCCAGAGCTCGGCAGCCTGTGCGGATGCGCCCGGCCATGCGTGGCCTCTGCAGTGCCCGTGTCCCCTCTGTGCAGAGCCAGCTCCATAAACGGATCAATCCTGTAAACAATTTCTCTCTCCCCGGGGCGCTGCCAGCCCTCGTGTCCTGCTCACGGAGCATCAGCTGGGCCCTGCGTGCGGGGTCGAGCCGAGGGTCCGGGGATGATATTTCCACGGAAGCGTGTGATGCTGACCCGCCTGAGAGCGGGGAGCGTCGTGCCTCTGCTTCCCGAGGTGGGGGGAGTTGTTTACAAAGCGACAGCCTGTGTCTCCAACGGCTCAGGAACTCATCCGGGGATGAGAGTCATTCATTTTTTTTGGCTTGGTTTTTTCGAGCATTTTTCAAGCTGTCACAGCTTGGCAGGTCTGTAGCTGCAGTGTCAAGATTTAGAATTATTCTGTCGGTAATTGCTTTCTGATTCATCAAAATGATAGATGAGAGGGAAAATGACAAATAATCACAAGTTGGGGATCTTCAAGGATATCCCTAAAAATGTGACTGGAGAAGCATGGCATGTGCGAGTCTCTTGTCAGGAGGTCACCTTTGCTGTCAGAGCATTTACAAAGAAATTCTCTTAAATTCAGAGTTGGAAAAAAATCTGGATAACTGCAAAATGAGTCTGCGTGCTGGACTGCAAAGGTAATTTTAGATAATTCAGTCTCTGGCCTTTTTTTTTTTTTTTGCTGGGTCTGAAAGCAGGTATCTTCCCCTCAGGCACTCACAACTATCCTTTCCAAGAGTGCTAAAAGCAAAATATGCTCAACTTCCCTGCCTGAAGAGGAGGTCTGTGCTCTGATGCGTGTTTTCTTCTCTCAGCTATACCAGCTTGTCTAATAAAAGCTATTACTGCTCTCCTACTCACAGCCTCAGACTAGCACAGCTACGAGTGATCTCTTACTTGTCTTGTTCCCTTAGTTACATTTTCAGAGACTCTCTTTGCCACAAGTCCCTTCATTTTCAGAAGCGTTGTGGGAGTTGTGTGGTTACATCTCTTACATCTCCTCTTTTCTCTCCTTTAAATGTTGAAGGTAGGTGACTCATCATAACTCCAGTTGATATTTCTCAGTGATCTCTTATTTAGCACAGAGCAGCGAGCAGAAGATGTATCTCAGAGTCAGAGGAGAGATGGTGATACCGGCGTGGATTTAAAAAAAACAGAGGCAGCACAGCAATTGCTTGTTGCTGTTGCTTTTGTTCTGGGGGTAAGAAGGTTTATAGGCTGTCTCTCCAAAGCCTCAGTGACCCTGCGTGGGCCCTTCTGTGCTCCTCACGGCGTATGAGTGAGTGGTTTTCCAAAGATAAGGGAACGTTCTCCACCACCGTAGATGCCCTTCATGGGGGGCAGCTCACAGCAGCTGGGTGTGAGGCTTGGCTCATCTGCCTGAGCAGGGAGTGCAAAGAGACCATTTGGAGCAAAAGATAAAAAAATGGAGAACATACAGTGAGGATATTCCCACAACACTGGAGTTCAGCTTAGCTGGAGCTGAACAGCTTTGTTTTGCAATAGGCAATGCTTTACCAAAAGCAGTGCTTGTTGTTATTTTCCCTTCCTTTAATGGCTCCAAACTGACAAGAGAGCAGGATTAAATTAGATATTAGGAAGAAATTCTTCCCTATGAGGGTGGTGAGGCCCTGGCACAGGTTGCTCAGAGAAGCTGTGGCTGCCCCATCCCTGGAAGTGTCCAGGCCAGGTTGGACAGGGCTTGGAACAACCTGGGATAGTGGAAAGTGTCGCTGCCCATGGGAGAGGTTTGGAATGAGATGATCTTTAAGGTCCCTTTCAACCCAAACCATTCTATGATTCCTAAACAGACAAACACTGGAGGACTGCAGTGGTCCTTGCAGTCACTTTGGCGCCGTGACTGCCCATTTGTGCAACATTCTCCTTTCAGAGGGCTCAGCAAACCTTTGGTGCAAATCATGACTCACCAGGATAATCATCTTTTGTCTCTGGGCGTGTATGTGCATGTATTTGCAGAAGGAAGGCTGCAGATTGTAGGGAGGGAGTGTGGTTATTCCTCACCTTGCTGCTCGGACTGTAGATGGAGCAGTGCGCTGCTGTTCTCGGCACTGATGGGGGTTTTGGCCTCCCTTAGTGTTTCTATATGCAGTGGCTGTTTGCAATTTTGTGGTGTTACAGAGAAGGGTTTGGCTCTATCCTGGGTGATGTAAGGTCTCTGTTGCATCTTGTCTTACTCTTATTTTAGATCTAGGCAGCACATCTGAGCTATTTCAGTGATCTTGAAGGAAGGCAGAGTGATGCTGTGGAAGGACACTGGTCTGGGAACTGGCCAACCTTACTTGCATTTCCAGCTCTGCTGTTCCCTGATGTGGAACGAGGGGCTTGTTGTTCAACTTCTGTCTGCACATGTTTAATTGAACTTCAGCAGAGCTGGTCATGCTCAGCCTGCTTTGTAAGGCTCTTTTACATCACAGTTCAAGAAGCACTGAATGTTGTTGAGCTACCAGGCAAACAGCAAGAATAGGCAGGAAAGGGTGATTTAACTCTGTGCCATCCTGCTGCAATCCCTCGCTGAGATCTCTTCCCAGTCCTCTTCTCCGAGCTCTTTTGGATCCAAGCAGCAAATGCTTGCTGTGTATCCCTCTCCATCAGTCTGTGGGCTGCCAAGGGCAGGGATGCTGAAGTACCAGTTTGCATTGTGTGGGCACCTGCCCTCAATTGTGCCATGCACTCAGGTTTGCACTAATAACACTCAGCAGGTTCCTCGCTGCTTGTTAAGTGCCTTCGTTAATGCGGATGGTTTGGGCATGTCTGGATGGAGTTCTTCCGGAGGCTGCTGCTCATTGAGAAATCCAGACTGCCAGATAAACCTGTTGTCTTGTTTCCAGCCTGTCTGCTGCCATTGCCTGTGTTTCCCCTGTCTGTAGTGCTGGAGCAGCCGTGCACTGAGCTGTGCAGACGGCAGGGCAGCATCCTTGGAGGAACAATGCCTTTCCCCCTGGTTTTGTCGAATACAAAAGCTGACAAAGGGCTGTGCTGTGGTGGCTTCTTGGTCTGGTGTTCAAATGTCAGCTTGATCCACTGCCACAGCGTGGTTTGTTTTGGTCAAGGTGTGGGGCTGAGGAGGGGAGGTTGTGTTGGAGGGTGGGAGACCTGCTGTGATGCTGTGGAGGAGTTTGCTGATGGGCTTTTAGAGGAAAGCCTCATTGCTTTGGAACAAGTCATTCAGAGTGGCTTTGGTCTGTGTTGCTGTTCCCCTGAAACCCCTTTTTAGCAATCAGCTGTAATAAAGTGTTCTTAACTAGATGAGTGGTGACTGGTGCATGTGGCTCCCAGTAACACTAAATCCACCACGCTTTGTAATAAGGTTTCAGTGCCTGGGGTCTTTTGCCTAAAAATAGCAAAAAAAAAAAAGAGACTGTTAGGGGAAATCTAAATCAGAAGGAAACAAATGGCTTTTAATCTTTCCCTCTGTTTCAGAGTGAAGGATGCCGAGGAGGAAGAAGCCTGCAGAGGGCCTGGAGTCTCAAGGTCAGGATGGGGAGGAAGAGGAGGAAGAGAAGAGGAACCCAGCCAATGCCAAGAAGAAGCGCAGTTTTGTGGATGCGTTTATTGTTATATCCGACAGCGATGGAGAGGTCAGTGATGGGTTTGGGGTACCCAGAGCCTGTGCTGGGCCCTGCTGCTGCAGGACAGTACCTGAGCAGCCCTCGCTGTCTTGCTGGGGTCAGGCTTTGCACAGAGGGTCTTGTGCCATTCCTTTTCTTACATGTGAGATGAATCAAATCCTGTTTGACTAGGAAATGAATGGTGTGCTTCGTGAGGGTGAGTTATGAGTCTGGGATTTGATAACCAAATCCTCTCAGAACTGAATCTGAAACGTAATTTAAAAGTAACCTTTCCTCAATCCCTTTACAAATCTTTTTTTCATAATTTTTATTTGATTGATTTCCAGCTAAACCTTAGCAACATGATTCTATATTATGTGCAAATAGATAAGAAAATGATTCAGAACTCAGGCTTGTGAGTAGCTCAGAGACAGGCAGTGTCTGGTAAACTGGTTCTGAATTACAGGAGCCTGAGTTTGTAACCCAGCTCCAAAGGGTATAAAGGTGAATGTGGTGTGGGAGTGCCTGGCTAAGGCATCAAGGTTTAGATCCCTGATCCCCAGTGTCGGCTTATGCACATCAGCATTACCCTCAAGATTGAAATGTCTGTGTTGGTTACACGGGCGATGGGATGAGCACGGGAACTCCTGCCTGGGGGAAACCCAGAGCCCTGAGAACCTCTGCCTGACTGAGCGAGGTACACGAGAGGAAATTATTACAATCAGGTTTTTTATGTGTGACTCTTAAGGCTTTGCTCTGTCTTGCTGGTGATTTGGGATCCTAAGCTGCTTTTTGTAATTCCACCATTTTCAAAAGCATTTCAGTTCACTCTGAAGCTGTAGATCTTAAATCAGGTCCCTTTTGCTCCCACATCTGCAGTGTGCTGCTCTCCAATAAGGCGATTATCATGTGAGGAGGGGAAAATCACTAGAAATAAACAGTAAGAAGCTGTAGGGCAAATGATATTGGATGTTTTTTCTTCACATTGTCTGAGTTCTTTCCCATTGGGAAATTCCCTGAAAGAAATGGAACATATGGCAGTAATAGTTCAGTGGGGTTAAACCCTTAGCTCTGCAATATGCTAAGTTAACTTCAGATGTCTGCTGCATCACTGGCCTTTATTGTGAAACCTATAAGGAAAAAAGAAATCAGCAGCTATAAGAGCTGCTGCAGTACATAAAAGATCAGGACCTGTTATTGTCTGCAATTATTCATCTCAATGTGCACGTATCTGAAAAAGAGGAAACAAACGTCTCTTAAAACACATCTATAAAAAGGTTAGGCTCCCTCACTGTTCTGTAAGTTTGTCTATAAACAATAAATTCTGATGGCATAATCGGTCATATTACAGAAAAGGATATGCTCAGAGAGGCCGTTAAAGAGCCAATTAGGTTCTGTTTAAGTGACAACAGTTCAGTCAGTTGAATGAGTGGATTTATTCAGTTCAGTCTCTTTCTGTGAGTCATCAGCTTCCAGATCCAGTGCCACAGTCTCTTGTCGTGTTGTTTTCTGCAGAATCAAACGCAAAACTGATTTACTTGGGATCTCAAAAAAATAACTCTGCCTTCTGTAACTGTCTCAGCTCTTCTGTGTACATCAAGTTGAATTTCAATTTTGAACGTTGTAACTGTTGTTCTTGCTCTGGTAAGACCTTGTTGTGTGTTCGAGAAGAGGTGTGGGAAGCTCAGATCAATAGCAATTTTAGAGAACAATACATTCTCAATTAATCTTGCATCTGTTAGGACATGGTTCCTTATGAATCAAAAGCTACAAGGACAATTTGGGCATCATTGATTCGATGGCTTTCTTCCTTGGCAGTCCCTTGGCAGGTATCTATAGAACAAGTCCCTAGTTCTGCTTCCAGACCAGCAGATCTTGTAGCAGCTGCACCTGGAAAACCTCCAGCTTCTCACTTTTGATGATCTTTGGCAGACTGCCTCTCCCAGGAATTTTTCAGTCATGCTGGATTATCAAGCTCATCCATGTTATTTTGCCAAGTTCCCTTTCTTTGCTCATGTCTATGCTGTGGCATCTGCAGAGCTGCATCTGAAAAAAAGTTTTCTGGATGTGAGGCTTTCTGATCTCTGCTATATATAATCCTGGATTCAGGGAACACTTCTCTTTTTTGGAAAGGGTCAGGCAAAATAAGAACAGTCTCTCTGGCTCTGTGGAAACCAGAGATGACCTTCTTTGTGCAGACTGTGTCTCTGAAATGCAGACATGCTGAATGAGTAGAGTAGTTCCCATCTCCCCTGGCTGTTTAATCCCACAGGGAATTGGTTGCCTGTGCCAGAAGATGGATGTTCATTCACAAATACTCAGAACTGCAAGTAGTGCCCAACAATGCTCTCTCTGAGCATGACAATTCCTGGTCTCCTGATCCTCCTGCTTGAATTGGGCTGTTGGTAAAGACCCCTGAAACCATGTCTGAAAGGTGATTGTTCCTCAGCACGAGGCCTGGCCAAGTGTGAGCTCTGAACACGGCCCAAAAGTTGTGCTGACCTGTTAGACTGATCTGCAGCCTTTTGTGCAGTTGATCCTCAAATGCTGCTGATCTGGTCTGGGACCTTTTAGAAGGGTCTTTTTCCTGGGTAGATCCTTTGGGAGCTTTGAGAGTACCTGCCTGCACTTACAGAGTTGGCATCAAGTCTCACAAGCGCTTTCTGCCAGATCCATCAGCTCTGCCAGCCCTTGGGGAACATATGACAAGACTCCAGGGTGATGGTGCCATCTATTTCTGCATGGCCCGTCTTCCCTCGGTGCGGAACAGCCCTTTGCCGGAGCGTTCCTGTGTTTGGAGATACTCACGGAGTAATGAGCAGCATGTGTTGATGTTCCAGACCAGATTTTAGCTGTGGTGCAGAGGGAGGTGTGTTTAGGCATTAGCTGGAATACCCAGCCACTGCCCTATCCTGTTTCCATCAGCTGTGACAGTGGGCACTCACCTCAGGAGCAGGCATGGCCTGAGGGACATCTTGCTATGGAGAAGATGGCACTGGAAATGTCACAGGCAGGATGGCAGTGCCCACCTGTCATAGTTGAATCCCATCCAGCAGCTAAGTACCAGGCAGCTGCTTGCTCACTCCCACCCCATGGTGGGGAGGAGAATCGTGGGGAAAAAAAGTACATCTTGGAGGATGAGATAAGAACATCTTAGTAATTGAAACAAGATAAAATATAATAATACTATTAATAATCCTAATGATAGTATCAAGAATAATTGTAATGAAAAGAAGGGAGAGAGGAACTGCTTTTTATGAGGAACTATAGTGATAGGACAAGGAGGAATGGCTTCAAACTGAAAGGGGAGAAATTTAGGTTAGATATATGTAAGAAATTCTTTACTGTGAGGGTTCTGAGGCACTAGAACAGGGTGCCCAGAGAGGCTGTGGATGTCTAATCCCTAGCAATGTTCAAGGCCAGGCAATGAGCATCCTGGTCTTGTGAGAGGTGCCCATGACAGGAGGGTTGGAATGAGATGATCTTTAAGATCCCTTCCAACCCAAACCTTTCTATGATTCTGTGAGTAAAACCCAAGAGAAACCAGTGACACAATCCAGTTGCTCACCACCCACTCACTGATGCCCATCCAGTCCCTGAGCAGCAATCGGTGTCTCCCAGCCAATTCCCCCCTGTTTATGCACTGGCCATGAAGTTCTGTGCTATGGAACATCCCTTTGCCCAGTTCCCCCAGCTCCTGGTGCACCTGCTCACTGTCAGAGCACAGGAAACTGAGAAGTCCTTGATTTAGAGTAAGCACTGCTTGGCACCAACTAAACCATTGGTGTGCTATCAACATTATTCTTGTACTAAATCCAAAACACAGCACTGCACCAGCTACTAGGAATAAAATTAACTCAATCCCAGGACACCACATCACACCACTGACCATCCAAGCGAAGCAGAGCCACATGGGAGTATTGCTGCAGTGCCCTGCTGCCTCCATGGGCTCTGGTGGTACCAAGGGACCCGGTGCCTCCATCTCCTAGAGGAGAATGCAGTGTGAGTTGGTTCTGCAGGAGGCTTCATGGCTCTGCTGAGCTCACTTGTTGAAAATCAGATTGATCTGAATTCAGGCTCCTCACAGCCCGGTAAAAGCCCTTTTTCCTACAGAGTTCTGTCTCCCTGTGTCAGGAACTGCATATCCTGGCATGAGCCCTGTTGTGTCTTGTTGTTCATCTCCACTGCCAGCAGGTTTGTTCTAATGAGCTGAAAGAGCAAAGCTGAAACAGATTCTGAACTGAAGTCAGAGACTAATAAAGTAGGGTATGATATTAATTTCAGCAGCAGCCTTGGCAAGAGCCAAACATGGCAATTCCAACATCTAATTGGCTTTTAAAAAANAGATATATGTAAGAAATTCTTTACTGTGAGGGTTCTGAGGCACTAGAACAGGGTGCCCAGAGAGGCTGTGGATGCCTAATCCCTAGCAATGTTCAAGGCCAGGCAATGAGCATCCTGGTCTTGTGAGAGGTGCCCATGACAGGAGGGTTGGAATGAGATGATCTTTAAGATCCCTTCCAACCCAAACCTTTCTATGATTCTGTGAGTAAAACCCAAGAGAAACCAGTGACACAATCCAGTTGCTCACCACCCACTCACTGATGCCCATCCAGTCCCTGAGCAGCAATCGGTGTCTCCCAGCCAATTCCCCCCTGTTTATGCACTGGCCATGAAGTTCTGTGCTATGGAACATCCCTTTGCCCAGTTCCCCCAGCTCCTGGTGCACCTGCTCACTGTCAGAGCACAGGAAACTGAGAAGTCCTTGATTTAGAGTAAGCACTGCTTGGCACCAACTAAACCATTGGTGTGCTATCAACATTATTCTCGTACTAAATCCAAAACACAGCACTGCACCAGCTACTAGGAATAAAATTAACTCAATCCCAGGACACCACATCACACCACTGACCATCCAAGCGAAGCAGAGCCACATGGGAGTATTGCTGCAGTGCCCTGCTGCCTCCATGGGCTCTGGTGGTACCAAGGGACCCGGTGCCTCCATCTCCTAGAGGAGAATGCAGTGTGAGTTGGTTCTGCAGGAGGCTTCATGGCTCTGCTGAGCTCACTTGTTGAAAATCAGATTGATCTGAATTCAGGCTCCTCACAGCCCGGTAAAAGCCCTTTTTCCTACAGAGTTCTGTCTCCCTGTGTCAGGAACTGCATATCCTGGCATGAGCCCTGTTGTGTCTTGTTGTTCATCTCCACTGCCAGCAGGTTTGTTCTAATGAGCTGAAAGAGCAAAGCTGAAACAGATTCTGAACTGAAGTCAGAGACTAATAAAGTAGGGTATGATATTAATTTCAGCAGCAGCCTTGGCAAGAGCCAAACATGGCAATTCCAACATCTAATTGGCTTTTAAAAATAAATTAGTCTGGTTTTCATCTGCATATTTCCCATGCAGGACGTGTGGTGTTTGGCTGTGCCCTATTGTTAGATGGTCCCAACTGCTGTTGAGCAGTAAAATTACCCAGACCTTTTGACTTTGCAGTCTGCACCGTTAGGGGTGGAGACATTCTGCTGTAGCCTTTCCTTCCCTGAGTCAGTAGAAGCTGATTTCTGTGGTTTATCATGTGGATTTGAGGGAGCAGGATGTGGGATGCTGGCTACTGGCTTCCATTTATGGGCTTTTAGAAACGAGTGGAGCTGTATCTGTTTCTGCTGGCAGAGTCAGGTTCTCTTAAGTATGTGCAAAAGCATTTTTAAAATGGGAATTTGATTTCCTGCTGTCTGGTGAAACCGAGCAGGTTACAAAAACAAGGAAGAAGAATTGTGGCTGCCTTCCACTAAATGTGTAAGGAACTTTGGAAACCTGTCTATTTCTTGATCTGTGTCCAATGCTGACAGTGAAATTGCTCATAAGAGAGCATCATAAATTAAAGTGCAGAGCCTGACACACAGGAAGAGAATTTGGGTTCCTTCTGGCCTTTATGCCTTGAATTGACAGCAAAGGAGGAGGGATGCTCTCCAGGCTGGCACTGAGCAGAGGTGTGCAGTTCCTACCTCGCCTCCTCTATAATAATTAGTTTCCCTTGGAAGATGTGTGTTGGAGATGACCTTGTAACTAAGAGTATTGGCTGCAGTTTGGGAATATTTTAATTGATTAAGATTATTTTTGGACTAGTGATCTTATTAGAAAGGCAGTTGGTTGAGTGGCCCCTTGAGTTCCTATTATCCTTGTAGATAGATGAGCATTAAAAGGTTGGGTCAGGAAGAGCAAGCCCTGTTGTCTTCTCTGAATTTTCTTGGCCCCTTCTGTTTCTACCATCCATGCCTGCATTTATGCAGAGCACTCTGGGGCCTGTGGGGCTATCTCCCAGCAGAGGTACAAACAGCCATAAATCCTAATTAAAAGGTATGTTTTATTTTCTGGGTTTAAAAATAAAGAAGATTTAAGAATTCTTGGAATTGAGATGTGTGTATATATTTTGGCCCATCAGGATTAATTGGATTTGCTTCAGCGGTTCACTGTACCGTGGCTGTTCAGTAGAACGCTGCTGAGCAATTTAAACATCTTTCTCAAATGTATGAGGTTCGTACAACACGTGTCCTGCAATCATTTTGCTCCTGCCACTGATGTAAATGTCGAGATTCTTCAGGACCAGCACGGGGAACTGAGGCACGTACTTGGCCATGCCGTGGATCCGGGCAGCGTGCCCGGTGCTGGGCACACCGTTCCCCTCGGAAGCCCCAGAGGTGTTTGAGCCCCGTGTTGTCCCGTGGTGTTGATGTGTGTTGTGTGTCTCTGTGCACAGAGCAGGCACTCACAGCCATGGAAAGTTTGGTGTGCTCATAAATCACATCCGTGCCCTGGAAGAGAGCTGCAGATGAGAGTGTCAGGGTTGACCTTCCAGCAAGTGCGGGAGTGATGAGGGGAAGATTGATGCCTAGAGAGAAGAGCTGGGGATTTACAGAGCCTGTTAGGATTAAATTGCCCCTGTTTTAAGCTGGGGTGGGTTTAGCATTGTTAGACAGGTTTTTGGGGGAGGGCAGGAGAGCGGTTACTGAACCTCCTCTGGTGTATAATCCTAGTGCAATCCTGGTGTGATCCCAGGGACTGTTCCCCATCCCCTGAGATGTGAGCAGCCCACGAGGTCAGCATGAGGCTGTTGCTGCAGACCAAGGCAGGGCAGTTTGGAGTGGCTTATGGAAAACCGTGGAGACAGGCACCATGCCAGGGCCCTGGAAGAGAGAGGATTTCACCTCTTGAGCAGGAGCTTGGCATCCATCTCCTAGGAAGAGAGACTCTGGATGTGAAGCAGCCTTTTGGAGACACAGTGGCAGATCTTGGAAAGGGGGTACCTAAACCAGTCCGTGTGGGGAAGAGAAGGAATCAGTCACAGAAAAAACCCTTAGGCGCAAGCATGAGTGTGTGTGTGGACTTGCCAAGCATGATTTGCTGCTGTGTTGTGAGGTGATTATTAAGTCAGTGGAAGAGAGGAATGGTGTAGGTATTAGGGCATGTAAAAGCTGTAATGTATTAGGGTTTCAGGAAACCACCTAATAGTATGTCTTGAAAAATCTTAGTTGGATAAATAATTTAATTTGGTCTAGATAGCAACATTCCTAGATTGAAATTCTGCTAAGACTGTCAGTAAGAGCTGCTGATGAACAAAAGAGAGGCTCATCTGGGGGAGATGTAAAGCTGAGGCCAAGAGAATCAATATTAGGTCTGTATGTGTTTTAACATCCTCATTAATGATCTGTAAGAGGGAGCAAGTGGTGTATATAGATTAATAAAATCTACAGATAACACTAAAGCCAGAGATGTCTTCAGCAAAACTCAGCACAGAGGTTCTGTCCGAAGGACTTCACAGGTTCAGAAACATGGGCAAAGGACAAAAGAAACTGATGACACTCAAAAATAATCAATATATCTGTTTGTGTTAAAGTAGCCCAAGCCATGTGCCCCTCCTTGAACCCTCCTCCTGGCACAGGAGGTGGAATGAGGCACGAGTGTGTGGCCAATGTGTCTCATGGGCAGCAAAACAATGCAGCTGCAGAGGGAGCAGTGCAAAGCCCATCCTGGCCAGGCGTGGGTCTCTGCCTGAAATACTGGATTTGATTCTAATCCTACCTGATTTAGAGAGAGAGAAATTGGAAGGGGTCCAGTGCCAGCCCTGGGTAATGTGTGTGTCCTCGCCTAAGCCGTTAGGACAGCAACTTGCAGAAATTTGTGTCATCTAAGCCTGTGCCCATTTGTGTTGCAGTCCTTGTGCTTAAAGCAGCACACACTTAGGTTGTTCGTGGGAGTATTGTTCCAGGGAGTCTTGAGACAACAAGTTTCTGAAGTATTCAAGTTTCAAAAATGAAACACTTGTGGCAGTACAGCCCGGAGAAGCTGTGGATGTCCCTGGAAGTATTCAAGGCCAGGTTGGATGGGGCTCTGAGCACCCTGGGATAGTGGAAGGTGTCCCTGCCCATGGCAGAGAGTTGAAACGAGATGAGCTTTGAAGTCCCTTCCAACTCAAACCATTCTTTGATTCTATGAATAAGGTGAGAGAATAGCATGAGGAGAAAATACAGCTGGCTCTCCTGCCCTCGGAGTGCATTGGTGTGGGTCTCCAAAAGTGGCTAGAGATTCTAGTTTTGATCACCTGAAATTGCCAGGGCATAGTACTAGAAGCTGCATGGCAGGAAACAGTCCTGGCTTACAGCTGTGTGGCGCTCAGTTATAAAAAGGTTCTATTTTTCTGTTTTGAGTGCTTACAAATATCAATGTTTTAGCAAGGCCAAACAAATTCTCTCTAAAATCGTGGGTAGCAGGTGCAGTGCATGGTGGTGACTGGCATGAAGTCTATTGTCTCTCCTACTTCTCTGTTTATGTCAGTCTGTAACTCTTTTTGCTCGTTATGCTTATCACACAGCTTTTAATAGTTACAGAATGTGTTTGAATTACGTTTGAAATTCAAATTTCACACAAATAGATGCTTGTTCTTGAACCAGCGTTTGCATCTGAGTAGTTGAGGGGAGGGGGCTGGTAGTATTTCTTACATATTGCATGCACTCACCATGTTCTTTTCCATTACAGCAGGAGTCAAAGGAAGAGAGTGGATTGCAAAAGAAGAGAACAAAGCAGCTGGATCGAACGAAGTTTGCTGCTAAAAGAAAAATTGCACGTAGGTCTCAATTGTGGGGCTGGGGAAGTTGTGTGGTGCTGAGCAGCTTCTGCTGTTTGTGTTAGAGAGTATTTCCCTTGCAGAAAGGCTGTGACATGGCTAGGGATGCAGAAAAGGGCTGAATTTTGCCTGTCAGAATAGGCACTCTATCACTTGCTTTCTCCCTAGGTAGTGTGTGCACAGACTGATGCACTTCCAAAATAAGTGTGCAAGGGTGTTGGTACCTCACCGGGTTCAAAACTGGCTGAGGCCAATCTGAAAGCGCCGTCAGTCACAAGCTGCTTTCCTGTCCAGGCCCCTCTGCTCCTGTCTGTCCCTGAAACATCACAATGCTCTGACCCGACAGCTGCCGCTCAGGAAGGATCTGAGTCGCAGCTGACAGTTCTCTGAAATCATCAGCTCACAGTGTGGGGGCAGCCAGAGCACCAGCAACATTGGGCATCATAAGGAAGGGTGTTAAGAACAAGGGATTTGGTTGATGTCATTTTGCTGTTACATAAAGTGTTGGTGCACCCTTGTCACAGCGCTGTGTGCAGTTCTGGCCTCTGCATAGCAAGGACACAGTGGTACATCCAGAGAAGGGCAGCCCAAGCCATGAAGGGGTGGAACAGCTGCCTGGTGAGGAGAGACTGGAAAGCCTGGGGCTGCTTTGTTAGGAGAGAATGGTGGGATCAAAGTTCCCATCGGGAAGGCAATGCCTCAGCTGAGCACAGAGCTGTTGTTTACCAGCTCCTGGGGTGTATCAGTGGAAATAACAAGAGATAGACGGGTTTAAAACGGGTGAAGGACAGTAATGCTTCACACAGCAAGGGGTGAACTCCTGGAAGTTTGTGTCACAGGAGGTTGTGGAGGGGTCAGTATCAACAGCTGTAATAAGGGATTAAATGCATTCATGGACAGTAAGTCTATGAACAGATGCTAAAGGCAGGGATGTTCCCGCTTGTATTCTGGTGTACAGGCAGAAGGGCCCACTGAGCATGGCCAGGGTGCCTCTGCTCCCTGTACAGCCCCACATGTTTCAGCAGCCAGGCCCCAGAGGGTCCCCACTCATGTTCCTGTGCTCTGCGAGGCAGTGGTCCATCCAGAACTTAAAATTCAGGACGTTTTAAAATGGGAGAGATGTTGCCTCCTGCAAAACCCAGAGCAATCACTGAACAAAATGGAGCACGCCATTGCAGTGCTCCACAAGCAGCAGCAGTTGGGCTTGTCAGTCCTCACAGGGCTTGTGTGAATTAAATTGTTTTTAATAGAGGCCTAAGGCCATAGCACAGAACAGCCCAGCTCTTTGTGGGATTGTGAGAGCTGCAGCCCACTGTGCATGTCTGTGTTGAACAAGTAAGATAGCAAAGTCAGAGATGGGGAAAGAGTTCTTTTTCTTACTCTTCTTTTTTTCCCAAAGGAAACAGAGCACCAAATTAAAGCTGAAACCCCCCCTTGGAGATGTCACTAAATGTGACCAAACATATGGTGCTAAGAGCAGGGATCTGCTGAAGTTGGATGTCCTCATTGCATCATTGAGCATGTAGAGTTTCAGGAGTTGGTGCTGTGAAAAGGTGTTCAGTGTGCCACAGAAAATCCGCAAGAGACAGGGCCGGCTCTCCAGACGTTGTGTAACAAAGGAGTTCTGCTGTGTTTCTAGATGTTGAAATTACTGATAATAGTTTTTCTTTTCCTGGGGCAAAAGCTGCCTTTTTTGTTGCTTAGTGTGCACGTCTGAGTTTGGGGGTGCCTCGCGCCGCACAGTCAGAGAGCGGGGGCTTATTTAAGCACGTGTGATGGTGGGGCTGTTCTCATTTGTGGGAAGCTATAATTAGACTTTTGGTGTTTGCTTTTAGGCAAATTAAGATTTGAAGTAGTAATTATTTTTTCCCAGTGTCTTTAAATAAATTCTTTGAATTGCGAGGCAAATTGGTCTTTTGTAAAGATTGGGTGCTTCTGGGTAGAGCAAGTTCTTTCTCCTCAAAACTGGAAAATTTCGGATATTGGCAGGCACTCGTTATAAAGCGTATCCTCCCTTTTTTGCTTTGTTGTGGTTTTATTCATTTTAACCTAAAGCCATAACTGAAATATATCTGTGACGTTTCATCCTGACAGGATAAATGGAAATACAAAACCTAAAGAAGTCTCTCTTTTTCCGGAGGAAGTCAGTGCTTTAAAGCACATTTGAATGTTTTTACTGTAATTGCACTTTGGATATATGAAAATACTGAGATCCCGCATTTCTGTTATTTTTGAATAAATCTCTTATTAGTAAGTGTTATAACTACAACTAGTGGGGTTTTGCATCTAATTCACTTTGCAAATGTCAAAATGGAACATAAATCGCTTTGCAAATTGCCGTATTAGCATTTAAAAAGGCTCTGAAATGGTTTAATTTGTTTAGGGCTGCCGTATCTTAAAAACAGTTTCTCTCTGACCCCTCCTTCCCATCTGCGGGTCTCTTGGATGCCTTGGTCCTCAGAGAGGTGCTGGGATTTCGTGCCGTGTTGGGATGGGCGTGTGACGACAGGATTTTGGAGTGTGAGATGCAGAGTTCCCAGTGCTTCCCCCTGGGAATGGGCTCCTGCAAGGCGAGTGATGAGTGTGAGCTGAGCATCGGTCCAGATGGAGAGGGGTCGTTTCTCCTGGGATCTGTGGAGCCCCCGCCACACGCTCTGAGCTCTCTCCCCAGCTCTGTTTGCACACAGTGATCGGGGGCTAGTGCAGCGCTCTGGGTTTCTAATCATCATAAATTATGACAGCTGCAATCAGCATCAAGTTTAATAAAACACACGGTGCTGAGAAGTGATCAGTCCTGGAGCACGAAATACCGTCAGCTCCGCTTAAAGCAGGTCAAGTCTGCTGGAAGGCATGAGCAGAGCTGCTCTTTGCTCTCCCCACAGTAATGCCAGGTGGATTTAAACTCGAGATTTCCCCATCTCCAGAGCACCTACTCAACTGGAACGTGTGCTAAGTGCATCTTGTTTGTCACTGGTTTCTTTGCCAGAGGCAGCATTTGTCTGGCACATTCTCTGTCCCCAGAGGGGAAATTGCTGTGCCAGGGAGGGAGAAGAAAACAAAATGTACAGCAGTAACTCGCCAAAAAATGTTTCTTTTTATTAAGCTTCATGGATGTTGATAGCCTGAACTGGCAAACACTCAGGCCCCTGTTGAAGCACGTGGAAAGTCGTGTGTTGCAGGGTGGCGATCATGTGCACCAGTTTTCCTGCACATGTCAGAGTTTGCAGGGTCTGGCCTGATTGCTGTGATGGTTTGGGCAGGAAAACAAATCAGCACACACTTTCCGAATGCTTGAAAAGTGTTTGGTATTATGGAAAAAGAAAAGACTGGATGTGGCCCTAAGTGCTATGGTCTGGATGACACGGTGGTGATTGGTCAAAGGTTGGACTCAATCTCAGAGGTCTTTTCCAACCTAATTGACTCTGTGATATGCTGTTTAATGCTGCTGTCCTTGGGGCTGGGAGCTTTCTCCATACACTGGACTGTCGTGTGCTTTCCATTAAAGGATGCTTTTTTTTTTTTTTTGCCCTGGTCCCTCCTGGCTGTAACATCATAGAGTGACTTTGTCCAAGGACAAAAGATCCCCATGAGCCCTGAGAGCGCAGCAGTCTGCTTTCCCTTCAACCTCTTTCTTAATTTTCAAAGGAATTACCCCCCACCCCCACCCTGCCCCACACCAACAACCTGAAGCTAAGTGCTGTTTTAGTAGGGCACATAAAAGAATCTGAAGGTAATCAGTCCAAAAATGCTTCAGATCCTGCTTGGTGGGGGAGCACGAGGCTGCCATCAGCCAGGAGCTGGGGGAAGGGCAGAGCGAAGCTCCGCTCTGTGGATGCTCCTGGTTGCAGCACTGCTGTCATGGATGGACAGGCTGTGCTACGGCCAGAGCACGGCTGCACTGCTGTGTTTAGGTGGCAGCTGGTAGGGAGAGGATGGGGTAGAAAATGGGAGCCTGCAACTTGTGAATGCATCTTTATCCAGGGAAACGCCTGTCTCCAGAGCTGGCTGCACTGAAGGCACGTTTTGTGCTTGGGCGGCCTCCCTGTTCAAATGGCATGTCTTAAAGATGTTGTAGCCTGTCGGAGAGCGCGAGCCTTTGGTTCATGCATGAGATGGCGCGTGCAGGATTCTGCCTGGAGGAGGGAGCGGGTTCTGAAGGAAATCTGTCAATTTGTTTCAAGTGAGAAGATGTATTTTTCAGCTCCTGAGAGTGCTGTTGAGTTGTTTTTCAAGCTGCACTCCATTCTGCAGGCATTGTATATTTTAAGCAGAGTGAAAGTGTTGGATTGAATCTAAGTAAATAAGTGTTTTCCAAAGTAACTAACTGCTTTGTTTCTACATAGCCAGTCTAGACTTTTGGTTTGATTGGAGCGAGGAATATTTCAGGAATAAATTTTCTGCTGAAATAGCAGTTACAACTGTAGGAAACCTGTTTCCCATGCATGACTGACTTAGTGATGCAGTGGAGTGGTGATGTGAGCAGAAGGGGGATGTATGCATGTGAAATATCCTCTATAATACCACCAAGCAAGTAACATAATCCTCCACACAGCCTTCCACCTGCGGCTTGGGGTGAACAACATGTAGCTCTTTTTCTCTTGGGTAGGTCTCCTGTGGGATTGCAGGTATCTGTGTGTCAGAAGGCAGTGAGGTGTGCTACTTGGTTAGTAAAAAAGTGTCTTAAAGAAGATGTGTTGTTTATCCTGCCTTGCTGCTGAGCCTATCCAATATAAAAATGAGCACACTTTAGAAGTCTGTCCTTTTCCTCTCTCCTTGAACATGCATTCTGCAGCTGCAGTGTGTGTTGTTTGATGGCAAATAAAATGTCATGTTGCAGTTAATATACTCAGGGAGTGGGAGCTTAAATTGCTGTAGAAACCTGAAGTGAAGTTCCTGACCTGAGTTACCTTTCTCGTTAATGTTGCCTGCTCCGGTTTTGGTGACACCTTTTCAGGATAGCTGAGGTTTAGATGATTTTCTCTGCATTCCTCCTGGAGAGGTGGGACTCTAACCCATTTCTCCCTACATGCTGGATATTCACTGAGTGTTTACACACACCTGCAGCTGTGACTTGACATTAGCCTATTTCTTCTGCTGTAGAGATGACTGAAGAGGAACAATTTGCACTGGCCCTGAAAATGAGTGAGCAAGAAGCTAGACAAGTGAACTGTCAGGAAGAGGAAGAGGAGGAGCTCTTGAGGAAGGCCATTGCTGAGAGCCTTAGTGTAAGTGCACTTCTGTGAAGAGACTCACCAGGGTTCTTCAGCACCATCGCTGTCTGTGCTTGTTTTACCATGATGCACAGAAGAAAGTTTTACCGGGGGACGTAGATATTCCCAGCATGAACTGGAACGACAGCAGCTGTAGAGTAGTTGCTTTGTACCCTTCCTAGCGAGAGGGACATGAAGTCTAATCCCAGCTGTCCCTCTTCTGTGTTACAGAGTTCTGATTTGGGGTGGGGGGATCTGCAGCCCAGGTGGTGGCTGCCAGTTTGTTGGGGGAGCCCTTGTTTTGCTGTGTTGATAGAGAATGTGTGTAGGAGAGTCAACCTTTTGTTTTTCAGAGCTGTCAGCCCTCAGACTCCTCAACTGCAACTCCTCAGCTGTCAGTGGAAGCACTGGATTCACAGGGCCAAAGCCAGCCTGCTGAGAAAGAAGGCTCTGAGATCCTGGGAGGCCTGGCGTTCTGCCCTGACACCCCTCCCTCTGACTGCAGCTCCCACTCACAGAGCTCCAGAGCTGATGGGAATGGACAGATGGATGTCGCCCGGAGCCCCTTGGTAGTGTTGAGGAGGTTAAGCCAGGAAATCGTTGAAAGCTCACTAGTATCCAGCATAATCGTGTCTCCGGGGAAGGGCCAGCTTGTGACAAGGTCAAGTGAAAAGTCTTCCTCACCAGCAAAAAGTGATTCGAGTAACATGTTACCCAGCACTGTCGGAGAGGACTTCATGTCTTTGAGTCCCACCTTTGGCAAGGTGGCTTCAGGCTCTTGGCGACTGACACCTCGGAGACTGTTCACCAGCCCCTTCAGCTCTTCTGAAGCAGCAGGCCATGAACCAAAAGAGCAGCTCCTGCCCTGCACTGGCCATTCTGTGGGAGAAGCTGGTGCTGGGAGCTCAGCCACTCTCTGGAAGAGCAGGGCCGCAGAACAGTGTGACAGCCCCAGGAGGAGTGGTGGAGGAGCAGGTACCAAACACAGCTCACAGCCTGGGCACACTGCCAAGGTCTGTGTTTCCATAGAGCAAGCAGAGCAGAACGAGGGGTCTGGCAGTACCCCAGATCTTTGCATGCAGACTGCGGTGGAGGAGAAGCACAAGCAGGAGGAGACAAAAGACACAGTGCACTATTATTGGGGCATCCCCTTCTGCCCCAAAGGGGTGGACCCCAACCAGTACACCAAAGTCATCTTGTGTCAGCTGGAGGTTTACCAGAAGAGCCTGAAGCAGGCTCAGAGGCAGCTATTGCATAAGAAGGAGTTTGGTAACCCAGTTGTGCCCAGTTCTTCCTTGAGCCAAAATGAGCTTGGGAAAGGAGAGGAGATAAGCAGGGAGAATGGGGTTGCTGATGGTACAGAAGATGGAGACACAGAGGGACAGGAGTCTGAAAACATCACCTGGCTGCACCCTTCAAAGAGGAGGGAGGCAGAGAGTCCAGGGCACAGCATGGAAGAAGAGAAGAACTCCACTTCTGATGATGAACCGACCACCAGCTACTGCCAGGTAAGAGCTTTACCACTGAGCAGAGGTTGAGCAGCCATGCCCTTCTGTCTGTTTTATGGTTCAGTCCCTTCTGCAAAGCAGGCACTGCTATTTAATGCCCCTCTTAAATTTAGGGACTTCCTCCCCCAGCCACACAGGGTACTGTGGAAGGGAGAGAAGTGTACAGGCTGACACCCAGCTCACACAAAATAGGGGCCATTGAGCAGCCTGGCAGTCATCATTAGTGCTCCAGAGACCGACACACCCAGCTGATCCTTCTCAGAAGGGTGTAGCCTGGCAGTGTGTCAAGGTAGAGGGCACAGAGATGATGCTGACCACCACCAGCTCTGGCAAACCAGTTTATAAACCTGTGACTGTGTGGGGAGCTCTGTCTGGGTTTCCCTTTGCAGACAGAGATGTGGTTTTGTCCTGTCCTGTTTCCCCCTCTGTGCTTCTCTGTGTCCGTCAGTGCTTCACCCTTGGAAGTGCTCTTTTCCTTTGTGGCTGGGCGAGGCTCTGTGTGGTTACTGGCATGTTCTGCCTGCCGGGGTGATGTGTCACCGCAGTGGTGCTCCCTGTCCTTGTCCTGGTGCTGGGCACCTTCTCTCGGGCTCGGGTGTGCTAGACACTAGGTGTCAGCCTCTGTCTCTGTCAGGGCTCTCCTGCTGGAGCGGAAGGCAGCTTTCTGTCACTGCTAAGTTTAAACAGATTGCTAGTCAGATGAAGTATTTATTACTGCTGTATTTTAGGTTTGTGTCAGCCTTTTCCAACCCTCATTTTTCATAATGACTTCACTCCCGGATCATTGTATAACTTTATCTTCTCTATGACTGAAGCCTTGGCTCAGTTGTTCCTGTTTTCAAGTGTATTTGATCATTTACCCTGGTGTTAGAAAGATACTTAACTTGTTTTGTGATATTTATATTCTGTCTTGTAATATTGAACACTTAGGAAAAACGTCATGTCTGCATTTTCTGGTTGCAGAAAAAGAGCAGAGCAGCCTGTGCTGAAATGTGACTTTTCATGACAGTGCTTTGGCTTGGGTTTAGCAGATGGAGATTTAAACAAGCCTTAGAGGTGATCTGCAGAGGAAAGGAACTGACTTGTGCCCTTTTTCATTTCCTTAGGATAGATACAAAAGACCTGAGAGGTTCTTAAAGCAAACTGCACTTTTTTTTTCTGTAGCTTTTCCTCTGGAAATGAAGGTGTCATTATACTGAAAGATTGGGGTGACTGGAGGTCTGTGGATGTGTACTCTAAAGCCTTTGGGAAGCTACAGCAGCTGGGAAGGGCATGAACTTTTAATCAGTACTGAAAATTGTGTGGTATTTTTTAAAATATTATCTGTTTAATGCTAATACCTAATTAATTCTTGGGGAGAAAAGAGGTTTTAGTAGTACTGAGTGGTAACTTGTATGCTACTCCTCTTGACCATGGGAGCTCTCTTGGAGCCATAACCAAGAGATGTGGCCTTTCTCATATTTTCAAGGTGAAAAAATAAAGGAGGGGGAGCAGACTTTACAGTTTCAAGCCTGTCCCAAAAATTGCCAGTCTTTTATTTACACGAGAGAAAATAATTTCTAAATGCCTTTTCATCTGCTTTATCACACCCAGCATGAGAGGTAGCTCCTTTCTCTCGCCTCTCTGTGCAGTCGCACACTGAGGCCAGAGCAGGTGATTTACTTGCAAAATCAATATGTTTGATGTTTGCTTGTGCCTTGTCTCCATTTTTTTCCCTCTATCAAATACAATTCCACTGGCAGTGACAAAGGAGGGGCCCAGAGCTGTCGTGTCTCCAACGTGCTGCATCTCTTGGAGACCCTATGCTGCCCTGGGGCTCCCCCAGTGCCACCAGGGCTGCTCTGCTGGTGGAGCTGGTGGGAGATTTTAGGCTGTGCTGAGTCTAGAAACCATCCTTGGGGACTCAGAGCTGTCCTTGAAAAAGGACATGGCCTCATGCCATGTATGAAACGAAGGTGGAAATGATGTGCATGAGGGAGGCTGCCTGTACCCGTGCCCTGAAACCCTCGCCTGGAATGGGCACAGACCTTCCACCCCGGCAGCAGTCGACTGCTGCCACTGCCTCCCGCAGCCAAGGGATGTTTGCACAGAGCAAATCCTGGTTGTCGGGAGATCTCACAGCCTGTGAACCTGCACTAACAAACTTCAGTGCTAATAGAATCAATTTCTTCAGAGCCTTTCAGATAAGGTTAGGGGACACTTGGTTTTTAAAAGATTCAGAGGGAAAAAACCCAATTGGGGAGATTTAGAGTCTGGTGACCTGAATTATTGCCATATTTTATAACAGATGTACAAGGAAAACCAGAAACATGGATGAGTGTTCATGACCAGGGCAGAGGCATTGTTAAGAAATACACAGTTGAGAACAAAGACAAATAAAAATAAAAGAGGAGGTGTGGTATTTTATGTTAATGATGAGTCAGGCTGCAAAGAAGTAAAGAAAATGTAGATAAAACAGGATATTTGGAGGTTAGAGTCCTATTAGGGAAATTTGACAGGAGAGGTCTTGATTTGGAGCTTGCTGGGGAAGTACATCCAGGAGTGGAGCTGATCGAAGTTGAAACCTGTGGTGGAAATCAAGCTCATAGCATTTGATAGACTCACAGAAGGGGGAGGAAAACTCCTTGGGTATCTTTGAGGCCTAGCATGAGAAATTGTAGGCCTGACAGCAAGGACTGCTAATAAACCGTTGTAATTCCACCTGATTAGAGGATGGCAAGTGTAACGTGTACACTGCAGAAGAAGAAAGGGATCTGGGTAATGACTGGCATGTTAGCCTGACCTTGGCAGTGCATAAGGCTTTTGAACAAATTTTAAAGGGAAGAATAAGTGGAGTCGTAGAGCTAAATGAAAAATGGGATAAAATGCACACAGATTTTCCAGCTGCAGACTGTGCAGGTTAATCTGTTCCCTCCCTTTGAGGGGACAGCTGATTTCACAGGCAAGAAAAATGCAACAGATCTTATCTCTAGGAAATTTCAGAAAAGTGCTTCTCATGGTCAAGCATCAGCTGTTCCAGTTGATCAAGTCATTCCAGCTCAGGAAAATAAGTTTTAAAGTGGAGTAGGTGAGGGCTGCTGGGGTACCTGGGGGGAGTGCAGGGGACACTGAAAACCTTGGGTTGTTTCAAGCTCATCACAGGTGGAGGTGGAGAAGAGCTATGGTTGCTGCCTACAAGTGCATTCAGGTGGATGCTGGGAACAGACAGAGAGCATGGAAGATGATGGACAGTGTTGGGAGGAGTGGATGGGCATGGACTGTCCAGGCACAAGTCTAGGCAGCAAGGTAACAAAGAGTACTGCCAGGCTTTATTGCAGGGAGTACCTTGCCAAAAGGAGGGATGGAGGGAAAAAGCTGACTAGTTCCGGATGGATACTGAGCCATTTTCAGATAAAAATATACAGCAGACTGGGTGCAATGTCATGGACAGAATCCAATGACCCAGCAGACCCCAGTCAGCTGTGCACGTTGTTTTATATAACACCAGAATTTTCCTTTCCAGCCCTCCCAGGTGCTGCCTGCAGAGGATGTGCCTGAAGATGGGGAACCCATGCAAATTGCACAGAGGTGAGTAAGGTGTTCAGAGTGTGGGTCTCACAGGTTCTCTCTGGTGATATGGGCTCTTCCACTCTCCCTGGAGTATTTTGGGGTGCAGTCCCCCCACAGCTCGCTGCAGGGTTTGCTGGAAAGGCTGGCTGCAGTCGCTGCTGTTTAATATCCCTGGAAATACATGGCTTTGGAGCGGCATGGGAGAGGTGGGGCACAGCTGAGGAGAAGGGGTCAGTTGCTGTTGTTACTTTATAAGACATGCGAGGTGCATCCTCGTACAAGTTGAAGGAGTTGCTCCTTGCCCTCTGAAGCTCCTGTGACACGGTGCAGTAAAGCCGTGGGGAGCTGGAGGTGAGTTACAGCGATGCCATCACGTGTCTGTCGGGGAAGGCACACAGGCAGCATGGGAAAGGGTTTACTGGATTTCTGTGTGTATTTTTATGTTCTTGCCTTACTGCTGAAGAGGAAAGCAGAGAGGAGGAAGCCAGACGGCACTGCCTATCAGCCAAAGATAGAGTGCAGTGCTCCAGAAAAGCCACTTCAGCAGATGACAGGTGTGGGACAAGTCAACATGATTTTCTTCAGATTTAAGCCTACTCCTCTTTTCGTTTTTGTTTTTTTTTCCTCTCCTTCCTGAGGGATGCAATTCTGCAGCAAAGGCTATGGAGAAGAAAGACAAATGGGAGAGGATTCAGGGAGCAAGTTACAAGAAAGGGCAGATAATGTCATGTTTTTAATTTGCTGGGTTTTATAATTTAAACCTGCTTTGGAACAAAACTGCCAACTTTCCTCTGATCTAACAGCATTTGGCCTGAGCAGTTAATATCAATATGCAGAGTATGAAAATCCCTCTTGCTTGCACCTTTCTAACAAGCTTAAAACCTGCCTTGGGGAGCAGGAGGAACCTGCAGCTGCCGCTGCTGCCGAGGCTGATGAGCCTGTGACAGCTGAGCTCTGTGCTTGCGTAGAAGGCAGCGAGGTGTGCGCTCTGCAGCGCTGGCCTCCCGCCTGCTTAGGGCCTGAGAGCCCAGGATACGAGAGGAGAGGGACCTCTTTCCTTTGGTGTAGCTGGTGGGGTTAGTCTGGGACATTCCCCAAGCTGCCCAGGAGCTCCTGGCTGCCTGCCTTGGGGTGGGATGCACCTGGATGCGGCAGCCCCTCCTCGAGCAGCTGGAACATCTGCAGCAAGGCAAGAAATGGCTGCAGTCTTTGCAGTTTTGTGCACATTAAGTGTTGCCATCTGGCTCCTGGTAGTTTGCCAGCACAGGCCTCTCTTGGGTACGGCTCAGGCTCCCCAACTGGCTGGCCTCAGCAGCACTTAATAGGAAAACATGGCTCTGAGCTGTCTGGAGGGAGTGGAGCAGTTTGGGAAGTGCCAGTCCTGTGAAGAAGCTGCTTTGCTTTCTGTGGGCTGCTCTCTCCGCTTGTTCCACACTTTGTACAGAGCATGGAAGATTGGGGTTTTAATAAATGATTATAGGCTTTGTTACCAGGAGATAGTTGGTGTAGCAAGAAATGTGGTTTGACTTCAAATTGATTAGCCCATTTTATAAATGTCATAGCAAGTTGTTTTGTGTGAGTTCTTTTGAAGAGAGCCCTGATGTTAGACACAGAGTAAAACACGCTCAGCCTGGATTCATAACAAATGCTTTGAGATGCTTTATTTAGAGAGAAAAGCCACTTGTGATTTCCTATCAGAATTTTTTTATTTATCATAAATCAGCAGTAGCTGTTTTCTCTTCTCTAAGGCCTGTGGTTGAGCTTAATAAATCTTGTGTTTGTCAGTGCGGGGATTCATGTTTTTAAAGTGTTTTCTTGCATACTTGATCGGACTAATCAGAGAGCCACGCAAGGCGCAGTGTGTGTCAGCATGGGTGCCAGACTTACTCAGCAATGCCTGCCTGTGTCGGAAAGACACTGTGCAGTGAGGTGGGAGGAAAAAAGCCAGGAGGAATCCAAAGGTCCAAATGAGAGGAGCAGTGCTGGGTGCTGCTCCAAGGAAGCACCATGCTAATGCTGTAAGGACTTTGCTGCAGGGAAAATGCCTTGTGTCACATCCGTGCTGCTTCTGGCTGCCATGCACAGGGATGAGGGAGAAAACAAGCAGTATGAGGAGGGAGAGGATAATGCGGGATAAAGCTGGTCTGTCTTTCCTCTGTGAGGATTTCCTTCCCCAGACAGAAAGAGGCACAGTGCTGGTACCTGCATAACTCCCACGTCTTCTCCCACAGAGAGTCCCACAATTGTGAGCAGATATTTTTCCTCCCTTGACAAGAGATAATGGCCCTTTCTGCCTTTTAGAAGAAAAAAAAGTTCCCTTTGGGGTTTTTGCTTAGGATGGCATTTTAGACCCTTATTGTGCTGTTATCCTAGTCATTTCTGGCTGTCAGATATTGACCACTTGGAAATTATGGCATTGTCTGCTGTTCTGAACTGCATGAGAAAGGCAGGTGCGGCCCTCACACCTACTGGATTGGAGATTCATGTTATATTTATGTTTTGAACAGCATCTCCACAATGACCCCACTTGGCAGTAAAAGGAGCCCAGATATTGCCACAGAAAACTCTGCTGAGGAAGAGATCTCCGTTTGCCCGGGTAAGAGGCACTTGAGACTGTTACGAGTTTTGTACTGAAAGTTACACACTTAGGAAATTCAGAGAAAAGAGAATTTTCAAGTTATTTGAACAAAACTAGATTACTTTCCCATCTCCGTTTTTCAAGGCTAAAATTATTCAGGTAATTTAGTTTGATCCCCTAATTTTAGACCCATTTCCTCTAGGACAGTTCTGTGACAGGGATTGCTGGAGACTTGCTGAAGAGACACCTGGATGTGCATTGGGCATGGAGGGATCACTCAAAACAAGGTGTCTCTGCAATGCAATCAAATATTCAGATTTTTTCAGTGTCGAGATAATGTGCAAGTCATGAGAGCTGAAATAATTTTTGTCTTACATGAATTAAACATGTTTGGGACCAAGGAGTTTTTCTTCCTTAGTCTCTTCTACCATGTTTGAGATTTTCCGGTCCAGGGTTTTAAGTGAGAAAATTAATGAAGAGGCTGCTCCTGTTCACGAGCAGCTGTAGCAGTAGAGGCCATGGTGGTGCTTGGAGGCATATTATGTTGCCAAGGAAGATGTGGAGGTCGAAAGAAGGTGTGACTGCGAGACAGACCATGGAATGGGAGCTCTGCTTGTCTCAATGCGAGAGCAGCTCTATTCTTGCTTTGTCTCCATCCCAGCAAGTGTTCCACTCACTTTCCCTGTGTCTAATCTCACTCCCCATGAAGCTGCAAAGCTGCAGTGCCTTTGTCCTCACACCACCATGCTGTGACTTTAACCCCTCATCTGGCTGTGTTGTTGCACTTTGTCTGATAACATTTGTGGCACGTCTAAAGAATGTTTTGAAACTGAAAACTCTTAAGAAGCCTTAAGGGCTAAGCTACATCAACAAGTGAGGAGATAGTTGGGGGCTGCAAACCTTTGCTGACGTGCTGGTGTTTTTCTGCAGAGACCCAGCCGAGCCCACTGGAAGCTGTTGAGGAGGAGAGAGAAGAGCTCTGTTCAGACGGCAGAGGTGCACCTATGCAGGTAAAAGAGCTTGGAGTTGAAGGGTCCTGTTTCCAGTCCTACCTTTTAGACCTTGGTTCAGCTGAGCTGTGCTGGCATTTCCCTTTGGGTAGGTGGAAGCTTGGGCTTCTGCTGTTTGGATCCTCACAAACAGTTCCCTCTTTGCTTTTGTCTACTGCTTCATATCTCCAGTCCCTCTTGGCTGGGGACTGCATGCAGCTGCTTCTGGAGCCTTTCAGTCCTATAGCTGGAGAGCTGTTATCAATTCCAACCCATTCTTTTATATCCCAGCGCTGCTGAGCTGGAGGATGCCATCAGCGTGGGTGGCAGTGCTGTTGCTTGCCCATGCTCAGGAGTGCAGGCTGTGATGCTCAGCGATGCAGAGGGACCCCAGGAGCTCTGACGGGAGTCCAAGTAAATCTCAGTCACCTGTGTTGTGACCTGCTTTTCCCTGTTACTCTGAACTCCAGTTTGCTCTCCACAGACCATATCCAAGAGGCTAACAGGAGAGCTTCACCCAGAGATCAGACTGGGATAAGGATGTCCTTGAAGTGTTGAGGGCTGGTGGTGGTTTTCAGGCCAAGCAGAGTGTCCTGAGTCCAGGAATCTTGAGTTTTGTGCAGTAATAGTTAATAGCAATAGTAAGTCAGTGGCAGGGCCATCCTCTTACCTCTTGCTGCAGATGTGCACTGTGTGCAGCCCCTTTCCCCGTGTTGTCACACCTGCACAGCAATTGCTTTGCAGCTGTCACTGTACCAACATCTGACTTCAGTTCCTGCTTCTGATAAAACTCCCTTTGTCTATTAATTTAGAGAGCGATATCAAAGGGGTTGCCAAGTACTCCTCTGGCAGGGTACATGAATACAGAATCGTACAGCTCTTGACAAGAGGATTCATTTGTGGAAAGCTCATTCTGGGAGTTTGCAGCTTGTACAGCACGTCTGCAGTTCCAATGTCTCATTCTCACTGGCCTCTTAATAAACCATCTTCTGCTCTCGTGTGCCTTTTATTCTGCAGGTATCTCCAAGTACTGCTCAGTCAATTAGGGACTGCAGCAGGGAGAGGGGCGGTCCTGGGCTGGCCACCAGAGCACATTTGTAACCCATTTGGCTGTGGTCAGGACACTGCCCTGTCCCCTTGTGCTTTGCAAAGGGTGCCCTGTGTCTCACACTTCTGCCTGGATGGCGCAAGGTGGTGGGGAGCGGGCTCCTAGGGATTGTTTGACAACATTATGGTTGGCAGCAGGTCCCAGTCCGGAGCCCGCAGCCCTCCAGGAAAACAGCAGAAACAGCTACCATGGCATCAGTGGTTTGCAAGAGCCAAGCAGAGACCACTGGGACTGACTTCTTCCTAGCAGATGCTGAGCCAGGACACAGGAGTCTTGTTGTTGAGCTCAGCCTCTAGCATTGCTCTTGGCTGGCTGTTGGCTGCAAGTACTATGTCTTGTAGGCAATTTCCTCTGCTAAAAAGCAGAGGCAACTGTCTCTGGCTCTGACAGGGGTGATTGGTTCTGCAGTTGAGGTTTTCCAGACTGTTACAGCAAGGTTTTGTACAAGCAGTCTTTTGTTACAGAATGTTGCATTTCCATTTAAAATTAGTAATTTACCACTGAATGTAGGCGGGCAGGGTGTGCAGAATTGGTGATCTCCTAAGATTGGTTTAAAAAAGGCAGCTAGAAGGAGCAGTGCCTGCTGCTTTTCCCATCATATTTTTTATGTGTGTTGTCTGTGTAGTGCAGGTTTGATCTGATCATTCATATTTGACACATCTTGTTTTTTATGGCTCTTCAGTGTGACGCCCCACAGCGAGGACTTCACAAGATGTAGTGACACTGAGATGTGAGAGAGGGGTATGAGTGTTAATGCTGTAAGTGATGTACTTCAGCAGCCTGTGTTCGGCTGGAGGAACTCTTGTGGCAAGTCCTCCACAGAAATTCAGGGCAGAGAGCCTCCCTGGGAATGAGGGATGTTCCTGGGGCTCACTGTTGTAGCCTTTCAGCGTTTTGAGAGTCGGAATCTCGGTTTGAGGCTCAGTCCTGCAATTTTTGTCATAGCTCCTCTGAGTCAACAAAACACCCTCCTTCCTTTTAGGACATAAAAATCAGGATCAGATCCTCATTTGGGAAAGGAAGTAATAAACCGAGTAATACAGCAAAGCGCTCCAGTGGCACGGAGCATCTTGGCTGACCCCAATTACTGCTTCCCTGAAATGATACTGTTGGAGGGAAGCAGACGGCAGTTTTGCTGCACACTGTCTACATGTCACTGCTTAGCTCTAAGAACAGGAACCTCTCCCATATTATTTTTCTATAGGTTTCTCTACATGGTTAATATTTAAATAGCTTTTCTTAATCATCGTGGGGAAGGGGAAGGTTTTTTCTTAAATGTGGAAAAATCTTACAGCAAACCTGACTAGGCAGAGATGCAGTTATGAGTGAGATGGCTGCACTCTGCTGCATTTGGGAATGTCAGTGGCATAGGGAGCAGGCTGGATCTCTGTGGGTTGGTAGTGGAGCACCCTTGCAGCTGTGTGACCAGTGCAAAAAGAGAGTGTCTGTAAGTGGTAATGGCACCCTGAGAACGTACATGAGCTGAGACATTTTGCCCTGGCAAAAAGCCTCTGCTAGTAATTTTGTGTGACACAGATTTTTAATGGTATTGCCTCTCTCCTTTATCGGTGTCCCCTCTGATGACTGCTCCAGCCACCTCTATAAAGGCGGAGCTTCCAGTGATCTCTCCGGGCTTCCTAAGACTATAGCAGCCTCCTTTCATCCTGGGGAAAGCTGTGTTCCCAGACAGTGCTGCCTGTGTAGCATGGATCATGTCCAGAAACTGATGAGCACAAGTCAGGTGTTGAACTCTTGCTTTGCCCCATGAATTTTCCATCAGTTTCGCTTCTGAGATTTCCTGATTAATGGAACCTTCGCCGTTTTTCCACCGTAGTGCAGGTGATGTTTGCCTTAAACGGTGTGCATGGCTGTGCAGGGAGTTTCACCATGATTCAGAAGGACATGTTGCCTTTGCAAGAAGAATTAGTTGCTAGTGCAGCGCAGTTTATTTAGCCAGTGGTGTTATTTCTGACCACTATGTGATGAAGGAAGAATAAAACTTTCCAAGAAAATCTGAGTCTGTGGGAGAGTGAGTGGCTACCAGACAGCATGGAGCTCTGCACCTAAGCAAAAAAAAGAGAAACAGCCCTGTCTGGCTAATTTTTCTTCTTCTTCCTTAGGTTGGTGGACATGAAGATGCTGGCAGGACTGTGTCTGAGTGCAGTCCTACAGCTGCTGCCCGTGTGTCGTGCCCGCTGTGTGACCATGGCTTCCCAGCTGATGAGATCGAGGTGCACGCCATGTACTGCAACGGCATCGCGGGACCGGAGCCTGGCGAGGACGCTCCAGGTCTGCCAAGTGCTGCTTCCACGTGTTCCCTCCTCATGCCCACCCTCCCTCCCTGTTGTTACTTGGCAGGCAGGTGCTGCAGTCTTGTCTCTCTCTCAGGATATTTGGAGTCCGGAGGGGTTTGTTCACTCTGCCTTATTCCATCTCCACACTGCCCAGGAGAGTGTTATTGGAGGCTCTGGTATTTTCAGCACCTCCTGCACAGAGACATCATCTCTGATTGACTTCATACAACAATTCACCACATTATCAGCTCCTGAATATTACCCCAGGATCTAGTCCTGGATGCTTCAAGCAGTACTCATAAGATGTGTCTATTGTGTGCTTTGTTGAGGACCTGCAGAGAATGTGGCAGCGGTAGAAAATGGAAGGCTTGAGCCATGTGGGCAATCGTCCTTCAGGGCTCTTGAGAGGGTAGAATGTTCTGTACTACTCCAAGTATGGCCTGTGCTCTGGATGAAGTCTGACATTTGTATGTGCAAAAATGGCTTGTTCGGGTGGCAGAGATTGCAGAAAAGTTTCCCTCTTGTTTCACTAAAATTGCAAAATGATAACTGTCAGTCTGGGAGTATGGATTTTTCTCCTTCATGTGAAGAGTGAGGCATAGAAGCACAGTGAGAATGCCCATATTAATCCTCTTTGCATTCTTTTTCACATCAGTTTTCCATAGCCAACCTTTGTAGAGCTTAAGTGAACAAATACACTGGTTGGTTATCAACATATTCAATAAGTTATGTTTTAGCTGCTGCTTGAAATGTAAAATCTGTGTTAGCACAATGTCAGGTAATATCAAAGTAGTAGCTTGTAATAAGATTAACTTTTCAGGTTGTGAATATATAATTTTCAGTTACATACTGGCTTGTTAAATGCAACCTAAATCTATGATGTTTAAGCAATTTGAGCAAATCAGAGCTAGTACAAGAACTGTAACTTCTGCATTCCTCTAGCAGGAGGAAGTTTCACCATGTAATCTTAATGCAGAGTTGATGTAGTTTTAAAATGAAAGGTTCCTGCTATACTATACATCTTTGGGGATGTGACATGGGTCTTGTCAAGATAACAGGAGCCAGAGTAGAGGCTGATACTGGCTGGTGCTTAATTTTGGTGGAACGTTCTCTCTGCAGGCAGAACCTAGCTACTGATGCAAAGCATTTGGCTCAGGCAAATCACAAATGATCATAGTTCCTCTCCCATCCTCAAGACTGATAAAGCTCTTATTTGTGTTACAAAATGGAGCAGAATTTTTAGTGTGCCTTTTAGCAGGAATGTCTTTGGCCTTGTGGTATTCCGGTCCCTGGTGTGACTGGACTGTGTGTGTATCCATTGATCCTGGGGAATCCCGACTGTGATCAGGAAAAGGCTTTGAATTCTTTGGCAGTGCAAGGGAATTTGTTCTTTTCTTTGGTGTTGGCTTTCAGCAGGACAGAGTTCAAGTCTGGCCTCTCCATTCTGCTTCCAGGCTGGTCTCCTTGGGGATGTTTGTAAGGGTAGTTATTTTGGAATTGCTACTCTGCTGTTCTGGCTTGTTCAGAACAATCCCCCTGTAAGAAAACCAGCCTGGAATAAGAGGGATTTTGCTCTGCAGTAATGGCTGTAAGCAGAGCAGTGGGTTTGGGACAAAATCACAGTAATTTGTTTTCTATTGCCAGTTATTCTAGTGTTTTCCCTGTAGAGACCAGGCTCTATTAGCCATAACAGTCTGGGATACCTGTGTCGTTTGCACCAAGGCTCTTTGCAGGACCAAGGGCTTCCTGGGCTTGGGCAGAATCCTGCCTGCCTGTGGGGCTCTGGCTTGTGGGGCACCTCGGGCCAGTTTCCAACAGCTGTTGGAAGGCAACTGTCACCCAGAGGGCTCTCAGCTGCTGGGCTGGCCCGTGGGATTTGGGCTGAATAGGCAGAGATGATGTTCAGCTCTGAGCAGAGGCCAGACAGGAGCCTGGCACAGGTGTGCAGGTACAAAAGGACTCTGTTTCCAGGGCTGTTACCTTGGCATTCACCACTAGCACAAAATCCATAGGTAAAACTAATGCATGGGGAGAAAAAAGATGTGAGAGAATTTTCTTCTGAAGCAAATGCCAGCTCCTGTGTGGGTCCAGAAGCTGTTTTCTACTGCTGCAGCACTGTGTGCTCTTGGCTGGCTGCTGGCTTCCTCGGGAGCACAGCAACAGCCTTGTGTCAAAGAGGGAGTCAAAGTTCTGCCCTCTAAACCATGCCCTGATCTGTTAAGAAAAGACGGCTTCAGTTTTCGTTTGGTGCACTGGGTCAGTTGTTTCTGGTCTGTCTTCAGATTTATTAATTGGACTTACTCCTGATGAGTCTAGAATTGCAGTCCTGCAAACTGTAGCTGTCAGTTGTTTTCATTTTAATACTACAAAAGGATGGGTTCTTGCTGGTTTTACTTCTCTTCTTCCTTCTTCTAATCATGCACCAAAGTCTCTCAGTCTCAGGTCTCAGGAGGCCAGCTCAGCCTGGCTGATATCTAAGGGCAGGTTTTCAAATGAGCAGCTGGACAAGATGAGCTACAGTCGCTTCCCCTACATACATGGTCGCCCTGGCTGGATGCCCAGACCACCACGTACCTGGGCAGTATGAAAATCTTATCATGAATTTCTACTTTCCTGTGATCTGAGTAAATAAAAAAGAAGAGCCTGATGTTGTGTTAGCTACTGTACCAGGCTGGGGAAGGCTCAGGTCCTGGGTTTCCAGCTCAGTGACTGGTGTTAATTCCAAGCGAATGAGTGGAGCTGGGGAATTGCTGTGCCAGCTCCCTCTTTCTTCATGCACTCAACTGAAGGGGCTCACTTGTGTGAGAGGGCTCTGCTGGAGGCACCACATCCATCTCCCGCTGCTGCTGCCAGCGCAGGGATCCGCTGGTCTCAGTCTGGAAACGAGTCTTGGCTGCAACTGAGTACAGCAAATACTCTCAGGCTTTGTGACATACTCGATGCCTCTCACCCTCCATCTACATGCATCCGACATCTCAGTTCCCAAGCGAGCCCAGGAAAATGAGGATTTGGTATATCCCTTCCTCCCAAAGGCTCAAATGCAGTCTTGATGCAGCTGTCAGTCTTCAGCAGTGGCACTGGTGCCATTAAAAAGCTCCTGACATCAGTAGAAGTGGCACTGATACAGCAGAAAGAGTTATGAAATGGCTGCAGAGGAAAACTGCATGGCTTCTGAGAAGGGACAAGATGCCACGAGCCAGACATTAATAGATCCTGCACGGAAGTGGCACAGCTGGTAGTGAGCAGAGGGAGCTGGTGGGTCAGACCGCAGGTGGGCTGAGCAGGAAGATGAGGAGCTCAGTGGCTCTGACCTCGCAGCTCCACGTGCCAGCCAGACGTGGCAGCCCCAGGAGGTGCCCAGGCTGGGTGTGCTGATAGCGAGGCCATAGTGGGCAGGGTTTGCTGCACTTCCCCAGGGTGAATGCTGGAGCCAAACAGGCCAAGGATGACTTGTCAACCAGAAGAAATGCCGAGTGAGGGAAAAGGTTGTTCTTGGGCTATGGAGTATATCTGACCCAGGAAAGAGCATTGCATTTGGGAGAGTTACAAGGCTCCTGTCACACAAGCAGGTCAGCACTGCTCTGTGGTGGGGATTTTCCCTGTGGCAAGTCTTTTCCTATGTTCTGAACCCCCTTCTTGGGGGCAACCAGCTTGTCTTGGCAGGGGTTGTGCCTCACCAGCTGGCCCTGTTCTCTCTCCTTTGCTGCTTCTTCCAGCAACGCAGCTGAGGGTGTCCTCCTGGGCAGCTGCAGAGCTAGTCCCAGACATCTCTAATAGGCCCATTATGCCAGATGTGTTCACTGCTTTTGGAAGAAAATAGAACTGATTAACACCTGAGCTGGTGCACAAGGCTCCCGAGACAGTGTTAAGGAATATTAACGAGCGCATGCTGATTTGGAGAGCAGTTCTCACCATGCTGTCAAACGCACATGTTGGTTGGGTTCTTGGGAGGCTGGATGGCCTGGGGGGTGGCCATTGTTACCAGTCCTCCTAGTCAGGCTGCCACTTCAAATCTGGGCCAGGCTATGTTAGAGAGAGACGTTTGCTTTATTTCCTGCGAGCGATGAGCTGTTGGTATCAGTCATCGCCTACGAGACAATGCCCACATCCTAGGAAACGCTTGAGCTTGTTTCTTCAGCATGGTTGTCTCCCGTCAGCCCCAACAGCTCCTGAGCACCTCACAGTACATTGCTGGCTGTAGCTGCAGATCAGTGATTGCTGCTAAAGGAAAGGCTGTGTTGCATTGTGGGTAGATATTGGGGTTGCCCAACACTCTGGAAATGGGGTTTTGCTAAAACTCAGAAGAATTCCCTTTGTTCCACACAAAATTTTGTGCTTCGCTTTCTTTATCACAGATGATGTGCTAACAATAACAGGTTTGTTGTGCCCATACTTTGGATTCAGACTTTTCTCCTCATGAGTATGGGAAGCAGCGTCACCAAGCCGTAAAACAGCTCCTTGCATTGTCCCCTTAGCCAGCGTGCCTGAGAGCGCTTACTGTGACATCTGTTTTGGAGCTGGAGTCTTGAACGTCCCTGGTGAAGCAAGCTAAGCTATCTGAAACGTTCCCTGAGGATCTTTGCTGGTGGTATGTCAACAGAAATACGCTGAGAGGAATTCAACTGAAAGGGACAACACTCCACCGTGCTCCCTGCAGATGCCTGCAGAACCAGTTGGGAAAGGCTGCTTGGGCTTGCTGGGGGAACAGAAATGGTTGGACCCGTCATCAGCTGCTCAGCTGGGATCTCACTGGCTACCCACGTGTTGGAGCTTCTGGAGAGCAGCACTGCTCCTGGTAGAGATCTCCATCCAGGGGACTCCCAGGGCTGTCTGTGGACAATAGCAGCAGTCACCACAGTTCACGTGGGCAGTGGAAAAGCGATGAGTGTGGGCTAATTGTTGTAACCTCCCCTTTCCAGTGTGAGCTGTGTCCCTCCCCAGCCAGGCTCTCACTACCACACCTGCAGAAGGTCTGGTGCCTCTGCACAGCCCCTGCCTCAGCTCTGCATTCCCCTGAGCGCACAGCTGGCACTGTCCCTCCCTGCAGCAGGCACGGGAGCCTGGTTTGGCAGGGAGCGGTGCCGCGCTGCCGGAGCAGCTGGGTAACGCCGCTCCCAGGCTATCTCGCTGCTGCGCGTCAGCTTTGAAATTCCTGTAAACTACAGACTGTCGATCCAGCTGTTTCTGGCAAGTTAGGTGTGAAATGGTCAGCTGGCTTCCCAGTCTGGGAAAGGTAAATTCTTCATATCCCCCCAGGAAAAAAGGACTCTTGTCCAGCAACCTCTTCTGCAGGAAAGAAGACCCTGCTTGTCCCAGTCCAGTGTTTCTTCACCTCTACCATCACTTCTGCTGCAGCTTTGAGTGGAAGTGACGGAAACTTGGTGCCTTTGGGCATGATGTGGGGGTGGTTTTGGGGTGGATGGTAGTAACCCTTTTTGTTAACCCTTTCTGTTTTTCCTCCAGTGCTCACCCGGCGTCAGAGAGAGGCAGGAAATAAAGCTGCCAGTGATGAAAGCGGCCCACCATCCTTAGACATTGACAAGTAAGTAGGTATGCCTGCTCCTCCAAGATTGTTTCCATGCTTCTGTTCTCACTTGACTGTGGATGTCTTTATTCCTGTACAAATGCTGGCCATTGGCTTTATAGCGGTGTTTCCCTAAGAAATTGCTTTTCCTCAGTGCCTCCTGTTGCAGTGCTGGCTATATTTAAACCGAAGCAAGAGGAATTTGCTGCTCTCAGATTGTTTATTTTTGCACTGATTTCCTTTCAGCCCAATCCATGACGGGTCAGGGGTGCATGGCTGCTGGGGGGGAGCTGTAGCTAAAATGGTGCTAACTCAGCCGGTTTCTGATGGGAGGTTTGAGCTTGGTAACCCCGGGAAAAGAAGAGGCCAGGACATGGAGGCTGTCAACATGGCACCTGTAGTGATATTCTTAATTAAATTAGACTTTCAGAATAGCAGTGGCTTTGTTTAATCTCTCTCCATGCAGCCCCTCCTCCTGCCACCCACACAAAGCATCATAAGAGAGGATCTGACAGTAAAATCCCTGCTATGGAAGCAATTTTGCTGTTACAAACAGTGGATGGCAACATCACTAATGGAATTAGGCTAATTATAGAGAGGACAGCTTCTGTTTAGACACATTATCTGGGTAATCAGCACTGACTGGAAAGAAAATATGGGAAAAAGTGCTGCAGAGTTTTGCTCGATGGGGGCTCTCCATATGCATTTTCGAGCCTGGGGTGTTTCACTAAGAGAGTAGCACTATCAAACTGAACACAATGTTGCTGGGGCTGGTCCCTGGGGGCTTTGTCTCTTCTTGGAGATAGTCCATTCCTGAATGCAGCTCCCCTCCTGAAGAGCCAGTGTCCTCTTCTGCAGGGTTCAGTCCCTGCTGAGAGCTTGTGTGGAAGCGAGCGTAGCTGTGTAAATCCATGCCTGACCTTCATCTCCTTTCACCCAGAATAATTTTCTTCCCAAGAACACTCAGTTGTCCTGCGTGAGCCTGAGCATCTTCCACCCAAACGAGGGGGTTTGAGAAACAGGCTGAGCCAACCCCCCAGCAGGAGCATGTGCTCTGCAATTCCTCTCCCTGCATGGCATGATGTAAAATGGAGACAGTGCAGAGAAAGACTTGATTTACTAGTCAGACAAGTTCATCCAGCCCTGGTAAAATGTCTCTCTGATTTAACACACTTGGTTTGCTTTTCAGGCAGAATTTAACTCCCCTTTGCAAAGCCCTTGCACTTCATTTCTGTAGATTTTGACAGGGTGCTTTATGTCTGGGGAGAAATCAGTGGTGTTTGAGATAGTTAGATGAGCAGATTTGATTACTGTCCCGCTGCTGCAGCAGCAGGATACAGAGGAACAGGCAGGGAAAACTGATAATCACTCAGTCTTTGCGATTGGTGCCGGCCTGACCCCACTGAGCGAGACTGGATCTGGTGACACGTCTTCTCCATGGCGTGGCCTGGAGGAGGAAAGTCACCGCTGGTGTCTGGGAGCCCGGTGCAGGGTGAATCCTAATGCAGTGCTCTGTCCTTTGCTGCCTGGCAGGTGTGAGAAGTGCTACCTCTGTAAGTCACTGGTGCCACTGCTGCAGTATCAGAGGCACGTGGACAGCTGCCTTCAGGCTGCTAGGCAAGCTCAGGGAACCAGGAGGCTGCGAAGAGCCAAGGTGAGGGGCGACCCTGCACACCATCCCCTTTGCTTTGCGCTGGGTGTGGGACTGGGTTGGCAGCAGGAGCTATTTCCCTGGTTGACAGGGATGAGCTGACCTGATGTAGGATTGCCTGTCCCTGTGGGCCACTGTGGACAGAGAACTCATTGCCCTCCTTCCCACGACGCTCTCCGAGAGCACAGACCAGTCCCAGGGGTGAGCTAATCCAGCAGAGTTGCCAGCAACCTCTCCAGTGGGCAGGCAGCCAGGGCTGTCCTGCTGCCAGCCAGCACGCCTCAGTCCTGCAGCCTTCCTCAGCTGAATGTCGATGGAGTGGAGGCCAGCATCAGGATGACAAACGTATCTGACTATCCACAAGCCCATTCCCACAGGGAAGGCTTTAGAGCCAGAGCAGGGAAATTGCTCAGTGCTGGGAGCAAGCGGCAGCGTCCCGGGAGAATTGTGGGGGAGCAAGCGCAGTGGAGGTGTGCCGGGTGTGGGGAATGTGCCTTGCTAGAGGAGGTGGGAGGCAGGAGCGTGGGTGGCAGCTGGCTGACAGTCACTCACTAGCCAGGTGTTAGCCCCCATTGTGCTTTTTCCTGTTCGTGGTGGTCCCAGGGGAGCACAGAGAGGGTCCTTCCAGGCCTTCCTGCTGGTTCCTGCAGGCAAAACCCTAGTGCTGCAGCTTTGCCTGCGCTCAGAAATGTGATTCACGGCATGAAGATGCAACATGATGTCTTAGTTTTGTATAATCCCTTAAATCCATCACAGACCTCAGCCCTTTGGGGATTCAGATGCAAATGATGAGATTTCTGGTTGATGATTTTGGCTGGGATACAGCCAAGCGCTGTGTGGTTCAGAGTACTGCAGGGCATGGCTGCTCCTGCATGTGACCAGCTCTGAGGAGGCTGTTTGACTCTCCCTGTGCCCCACAGCTGGCTGGTGTGTGGGTCCTGCAAGCAGGCATGGGCACAGGGTATGGGGGAAGGATGCTGAAGCCAGGGGGCTCTTTGGGAAGGCTCAGCAAGGCTCTGTGTTACCTCTGTCCCTGCCTTGTGCTGAGATGGCAGCTCACTGGGGAAGCCTGGCCATGGGCTGGGCCATTGCAAAGCTTCCTAAGGGCACTGTTGGGCTTGCAGTTTCCTGCTGTGGCCCATTTTGGGGCGATTTGCAGCTCCAACCCCACAGCCAGGATGCCAGTGCCTTCCAGAGCAGTTCTGGGGGCAGGGAGCAGCCAGGAGAGGGGACTTTGCTGGGCCAGTGAGGCTCAAATCAGCCAGGCCAAGTGCTCTTCCCCTAGCATGTGTGACCAGCACAGCTGCATTTTCCCGGGGGCAGAGAGAGGGCATGAAGCGTGTTCCTGGTCTGGCTGTGCCCTGAGGGAAGTCCCTTCCCTCCAGCACCAAGCCTCAATACCCTCGGACAGAGTGGGACAAGTCTGCCCTTGGACATGCAGTGCTGGGGGATGTGTGCCAGCTGTGCCAGAGCCCCTGATGCCCCCGTTTGTCACAGCCTTGCTGGGCTTGGGGATGGCCTCCCGTACCCTGGCCTCCCTCTTTACCGGGTTCTGCTTGATTAGCTGCTCTCTGCTGCCTCTGCTTGAGCACTAGTTGGGCTGGGCATGGAGCAGTGCCCTTCCTGTGGGTGGCTGGACGCCCTGGATAAGCAGCATTCCCTCTTGTGCCCAGCCTGACCCTGAGGGCTGGGGGAACAAGTGCCCACAAGGCCATCCTGGCTAAGGGGCTCCCTTGTGGCAGCACTATGATGGTGGTTCTCCTCTCCTTGGCAGGACACCGGAAGGCAGGAGAGAGGACTCCTCAGGATGCTGGAGCTCTCGGAGAGCAAGTCTGAAGGTGGAAAACTTTCTATGCCAGCCTGGCTATGTCAGGGCTGCCCTTTCCCAGCTCTTCCCTTTTGTTCCTGGCTCATCCTGAGCTGTTCTGGGAGAGCAAATTCCCCTTGGGAGGATCTCTTCTTTCTGAGCAGAGCAGGAGGCTGCGGGCTTAGCTGGCTGTCAGCATTCCCCAGCTGGCTGCACACATCCCTGCCCGTACTCACTGGATGTGTGCCCACTGGACCCACACTGGAGCCCAGAGCCCTTGTAGGGATAGGGCTGTACTCTGAGCCATTGTACCAAGACACATCCAGCTTCCTGGGCATGTGGGAGGCTTCTGCTGTCCCTGTCTGTTCACCTGCGCTTCCCTCCATGGATCCAAGGACAGGAGGAGAAGAGGGGGGAAAGGTGCTCTTGGCAGCACCCGTGGCTCACCCAGGAGGGCTGACGTGTACTCTTGTTGCAGGTGCTGACGCGGGGACTCCCCTCACTGGATTAGGAGACCAAGAGTTCTCTCCCACACTCTCAGCCGCTGATGGGGAGCCGTCGGCAGACAGCCCCACCTCCTTTCAGCACCTTCCTTTCCATGTCTCCCCTGCGAAACCCAGCGTCTCCTTGGAAGCCATGGACGGTGCGGTGGACTCGGAGCCACACGTGGCTCTCCGTGTGGGCAGCCAGCAACGGACCAAAGGCTGCCGCCGGAGAAGGCACAAGTTCTGAGGCTGGCGATGCTGCAGGGACCCCCAGAAGCTCCCTGTGCCTCAGCGAGGGTCTTCTTGGCACTGTACCCATGCTTCACCTGCAGCCTTTGTCTCCCGCGCCCCTTTTATATGTTTTATACGACCTGTGCGGGGAGCGCTGGGTGGAGAAGCGACTGTGTGTTTTATAGGTGCCTGTGCAGCTTTGCTCTCTGTTACAGAAATGGAAATATATTTATGTATGTTTTTATGAAACTGCAGCACCACGGCAGAGCTCTGCTGGCTTTCTCTGGGGAATGGGAGGGCGCTGGAGGGAGGAGAGGAGGAGCAGCAGACCGTGGGTCCCAAATCACACTTCCCCAGGCCTCTCCTGGAGCTGGGGTTGGTGGGGAGGCTCAGGGCAGGGGGCTGCAGTGCCCTGTGCTCTATGCAGCAGCACAGCACTGGCATTCCCAGCCGGGAGTGGCAGAGGGCACCTTGGTGCCACTTGACAGCCGCAGTCAGCGGATGCAGCGACCGGAGGAGCCAGGGCCGCGGTGTCCCCGTGTCCTTAGTGCTTTCCCCGTCCCCGGGTGGCTTGGCCGTACGCCCGCTCCCCGGGGAAGCGAGGCTTTGCCTGCCGCGCACCGGGCCTTGGAGGGACCTGCTCCCCGGGAATATCCTCACGGGGAACAGGGGAGGGCGACCCATGCCTAATTAATGGGACGAGCTGGTGTGGAGCTCATTAAACGCCGGGCTGTGAGCAGCGATGCCGCCCGGCCGGGAGCGGGGAGCGGGGGAGCGGCCCCGCCCGCGGGTGGGGCCCGGAGCGGCACTGCCCATTGGCTGCGGCGGGGCCGGCTCGCGGCGGGGCGAC